>BEXV01000530.1:84591-97562 GCA_003118195.1 Hemicentrotus pulcherrimus | reverse complement strand
CCCCCCCCCCCCCCCCCCCGAATCTCCCCTGCCTCAAGACCTGATATCCATAGTTATCAAGACTTAACTATGAGTGTTGTTTGTGTTTGTAACTGTCATAACTGATTTAACAGTCCAAGAAGTTATCACCGATCAGTCTGCCTCCATTTTTTTGAAATCATGTGTCAATAAATTTTAGGGCTAGGTACTACAGGCGCCAGCAAGAATAGCACATCCTCTGATTTATACTCTACATGGTGATTTGACAGGGTACACATGTACAGGGTGTACATATCCAAAGTTCCTATAGTTATGATATGATAGTGAATTGATTGCTGATATCTTTAATATCACCATAGAAAATGTCCTAAACATTCTTCTTAATAGCCTATTTAAGAAAGGTTAGTTGTATGTATTATACTGTCTGTCTGTGCCAACAAGGGTGTTAACTCTCCTTTTAATGCCTTTCTGGCTCGAAACCGATGATATTATAATGAATTGTCATTTCTGTGGATGATTTTTTTGATCAAGATAATTAACCATTCATTTCTTCTTTTTTTTCTTTTCTTTTTTTTCCAATCTACCTGATGAATGATCCTGCTCTGCTTCCATCTCCTGTGGTTTTCAACATCTTTTCTACTCTTATGAAAATGCAGGTAAGTGCCTTTTGTTGTCCAGACTTCCTCCAAACTGTTAAGCATTCCCTGCAAAATAAGCATACAAACTAACTATTCAAAAACAAACAATCAATACAGAAAAAAAACTAACAAATGAAGGGACTTCTGTAAAATTACTGGTGTTCTTGCTCAGTTTCTGTTCCCATATCTGCAATATGGTAGGGGACAATGTAACAAGAACTTTGCAGGACCTTGAAAACTTATCCAGACCTTCGAACCTGGGAGAAAAAAAATACTTGGCAGATGGCTCTCTACCCACCCCATGTTCGGAAAGAAGAATTTTTTCTTTTCTGCAGAATTTTTGTTTTGTTTGTTGTTGTTGTTGGGGGGAGGGGGGTTACGGGGTTGTGGTTCAGGGTCGGGCAGAGGCTTGAAGTGACCTTGAGTCGAACAGATACATTTCAGGGTTTGTTTCGTTGAAGTGGTGTCTTGGATCACACCTCATCAAAGTGATCACGTGGGAATGTGGAATAGTTCTGTGAGCACACCTGAGCGCACCTTGAAAGTTTCTGTCACCAGAGTGTGAAGGGTATCATTTTTAGTTTTAGACGTGGTACATTTGTAAGAAAACTAAAATTCCTGAGCACTTCACTTTTTGATATTCACCATGTGAAAGATTAAAGGCTTGAAAATATTGGGGTCCTGCTAGGGTTATGTACATCTCCCCCACCAAGTACAGTATATGGGACTAAGGAAAAATTCTGATCATGTTAAGATGGCAGTCGACCTTGAAGACAATTCAGGGGAAATATGAAGGTCCTTGCTGGTCTTGCCATTAACAATTACGTGAAAATGGGGCTCGAATTAGAAACGTGATTGGCCCATGATTGGCGCAGGGTTAGAAAGACACATGAGGTGCGAATTGAGCGGTTGTATCAAAAATAGGAGTAAAAATGGGGCTCAAAATTATTTTGTTATTGGGGTTGCATTATGTATCGATGTGTGCAGACAACAATGGCATGCAGTTGGCTTAATCCGGTGCTTGCTCCCCCAGGTAGCCAAACTAGGGCAGCAACGATTTGAATCAGTATTGTTCCCCCGAATAAACATGATCACGAAAGAATTGTCGTGTCGAGGGATAACAGCGTCACGCAACATAAATCTCTGACTTCGTGCCTTGTGCCATCACCTAGAAAATTATCCATTTGAGGGCATGAGACTGAAAAAAACTTTTTTCTGGCTGCTAGCTTCCCCAAAATGGTACTTCTTAACGCTGTTACATATGGAAATGATTGACTAGCAGAAGCTGAAAAGCCTGCATCTCAAGGTTAAACTCATTACAGTCTGCCATCCACCAAAATCTCTTTCCATCTCTTTTAATCCCAAGTTCAAAGCATTTAAACTCCTTATATCTTAACACGACTTTCAACACAAGATATCTGTAAGTACAAATAAAAGAGGAATAATGCAAACCACCGAGAGGGCCTCGTTACTCCAGATTACTTGTAAATACAATAGGTCATCTGTGGGATATTATTGTTATGCTAATGGTACTTTTTTCGATGATGACTGAACAAAATTATCAAGACATTCTTGTTGACTCATAACCGAAAGTGATCCTGATTAGAATCTAGGGGGTAGAAATAGGAGCTGAAGTGCCCACCGACTGAAAAGACTATACAGTCTGGTTGCTTTACAGTGTTGGCCATCTGGTTGCATAGGTTGCTAAAAAAGCTAGGATATTTAGAAGCGATATTGCTTCATAGTGTAAGGTTTTAATTTTACTGATCCAAATGGTGATTTGTTTTTTTAGCTTTCCACTCTGTTATGCTTTAGGACACTCCTGACCTGTATTCAATATCTGATGTCTGTTAAGCTCTTGACTTGTATTGTTCTGTCCCTATTCATTCATCCTCATACAACATTACCTGTCATAGCACCACACACACACACACACACACACTCTTTCTATCTCTTGGCAGCTGAAGTCAATAATAATGTCAAGACTAGTTTTGTTCCCCTATGAACCCCTATAATTTCTAAATATTAATTGGGAGAGGGGGGGGGGGTGGGCCTATGCATCAGACCCTTAATAAGTTTTTAGTCTGGACCCTCAACAAAAAAGTAGTATTGAGGTTAAGATTCAAATGACATTGATCATGAAAATGTGATTCTGCAACATTTTCAATGTCTTCTAGAAATGTTCAACCGACATGTTCTGGTGCTTTGTCACTCTTGTAAGACCCATTTCTTTTAACTTGAGTGAACAGCTAAAAGTACAAGATCACCCGATTCAGATGTTTAACCTCATCGACCGATGTTTCATGTGCACATTTTCGACATATTTGGGCTCATTTCTTGTGTTCGGTTTCGCTTTCGAGAGGCGTCTGACCCCTTCACCACCATGTCATTAAAAGACAATATAACTCCCAAACGCTTGCCTCACCAAATGTTACTGATTCGTCAAGAGATCTTTCAGGGAGATATTTCCTCTGTACACCAGATCCATGATTGATCTGGAGTGGTTCAGTAACAAAGGGCACTTTACAAGATCTATAAAAGAGATGAAGAACGGAAGGGAAAAAAGAAGGATTGGCTGATTGGGATGAAGAGGGCATTTTTGTCAACTGCGAACCTAAATGGCATTAACTCATACCATTTATGCAGAATTAAGGCCTTTCTGGCTCTTAGCAAATAGTGTGCTTTGCAAGAATCATTACCAGTTGTTGAAGAATTAATATCATCTTCTTAGATCCAAAAGGTTGGTAATTTTTCTTTTAACTCACTGACTACTGAATTATCCCATTCCAGTAGGCTTAAAGAGAAGGTTGAGTTCTTGGAAAAGGTGAAAAATTATTTGTGAGTGTTATCATTCTTATTATGCAAGTGTGGAAGAACATCAGATAAGACATGTTCCCAGAAAAGCATGGCTCTTCAAATGCCTGCCTTCATATTTTAAATATGTCATGTAACATCGTAAAAATCCAGGGTAGGATTTTTACGCCACGTGTTCGTGTAGTCCCATATACATCTTTCTGTGTACAGTGTTTGTAACTTTACCAAGACTTTGCCAAATTTCTTTTCATTTTAATGATTCCAGAACCTTGCAATACACACAAATTCTTATATTCCACACCATTTCTTTCACAATGCAATCGCATGACCAGAACTCAACTCCATATTTAATATGAGCTATGCACACTGGCTCTCAGCAGACAATAAGTCTTTTGGTCGTACCTCAAAAGTAAACCTTTATATTTGCATTTCTTTAAAGAATTTCTTACATTTTTATACTTGTGAGAGGGAAGTTATTACAATAAAAACAGTTATGCATATGTCTTATCATCGTGTGTCAACTAGCAGTTGACTAGGATCATGACCAACAGGATGGTGGCCAAAATTCAGGTGTTTCCTTCCAAGCTCATACTGTTATCAAAACACAGAAGATGTTTTTAATCACATACCTAAACTAAGGATAAAGGACTCAAGACTATCACTTACAAATGAAAATCCCCCTTCTGATAAGGCTATCAGCGTGTCCACACACAAAACAATTTATCGCGAAACTCTATAAAGAATCATCGTATAAATTTCAGAGTGTCCACACACAAGAAACATCGTCTAACTAATCATCATTTAAATTCCAGGATGTCCACACACAGAAAAAAGTAATCCTGAAACTACAGCGAAATGTCCTGCGGGCATGAAATAGAAGCGGAGATGAGAGGTCAGGTCTCCTTTCGCTCGAGGTCACGTTAAGCCCCGCCCAGTTAGTTACACTAGTTAGACTAGTTCCGTCCACACACAACATTTTCATGATTAGGCGTGATTCCTTATAGAGTTTCAGTCCGAAACGATGCCCAAATATGCGTTTTGTTGGACTAGTTTCGTTATACGACGTATCGTTAGTGAGCGTCCTCACCTACATATTACATCGTAAAACTATTGAGAAACGGTATCGCTATCGCGAAACGGTATAGCTAATCATGCCTAATCACGAAAAATGTTGTGTGTGGACAGGGGGTATATCTGCACCCAATACCAATGACCTTGGTCCCACAAATAGACAACAGTGGTGGCTAATCCACATGCAGCATCAGTAAAGGCTATCTTGATTAAACATGACTAGTATAAACGTGTTTCAAACGTGTTTAAACTAATCACGAGACTTTTACACACAGAAAAATTCGGTGCGATCGTTAATCGTTTCGTGATTAACTACTGCTCGTAAAATGCGCAGTAGTGCCATTGCGCATTGAAGGTCATGTCACATCAATCAAAGCGCATGCTCCATCCAGTTTAAACATGTCTGAAACACGTTTAAACATGAATAACCTTTCACACACAAAATGTCAAGCTCACTAGATACGAACTTCGTATCTGCAGCCTGCTTTTAGGGGCGTATGGATCGCGACTTCGTATCTATCCCACTGTTCACACTGGGCAATTTTGTCTATAAACATGTTTAAAACTTTACGATGATTCTAATCATCTCTAGATATGATGAATTTTAGCTGTGTGTGAAAAGGCTGTCGGTCACCTTCAGCAGCTAATCATCAGCAGTGCAATGATTAGTTTTTTGTTGTTGTCTGAGGTCCATGGTCTGCGAGAGATTCTTGAGCTAGCTGTCTGAGCCTTGTTATTTTTGCATATTACTTCTTCTATTCCCAGCCTAAACATGAACGCCTGTCCGCACATGTCATGTGACCCCCTTAGTCTGGTCGCTGATTCCTGTGAGGTCAAAGAATAATTACAGGACCTCTGAATAGATCTTGTGATTGTCTAGATGGGTGTTTGAAGTTCCTGTGGAAATTCTGTCTGCATTAAGAAGCTCTAAAAAAAGAAATACATTTTCTTGGCAGTCATATTAGAGTTACAAAATAGAAGGACAAAGAAAAGTTAACAAGTAATTAAATGAATTAGCTTTTAACCTTGCCAGTGTATGACTTTTATGCAATTGATCTTCTTTGTTGGTCAAATATCATTGGTTATCAAAATAGACAAGCAAGGATTTCCTTGGAACATTCCATTAGTCATAGTGGTTAGCTTCGCTTTTCCACAAATTATAGGATTATTCTAATTATAGATTCATCCTTATCAATCTCCCTTCAAAGTAATATAAGTTTATAGATGGTCTATATTTATTTGGAGGGGGGAAGGGAGGGGTAAACCTTGTGGCCTCAAAGAGCGATAATGGCAAGCTAGATATGGACACCTTTTGACCTTTTTTTCTCAGAATTACTGTGGTAATGTGGGCGCTTTCATTGTTTACAGAATTCATTAATTTGCTTTGTTGTTTGAGTATGTAGTCCCACATGTAGATTTATGAATGTGTATGCACCTGTTTCTAGAAGACGGCATTTTTGAGGGAAGAGAATCAATTATTGTAGGGTCTAACGCTGGGAGTCTACCGCAAAAATAGAAAATCAAAGACATGTGAGCCCAACTCGGCATGAATTTTGTGGTATGAAGAAAAAAACTGAAAATCACTATAATCTGCCTAAATTGGCAAGTTGTACTTCACGTGAGAACAATTCAAGAATTTATTTCTCTTTCTGTTCCTCTTTCTATCCTACCATTTTTACTTGACTCGTGAATAATTATTTACACAACCACCTTTGGAAAATGTTTTTCATGTGCTTTCTTTCTCTTTTCACAATTTTACCCAGATGTCTCTTTTTAAAAAGCTTCTGAACTGAAAGTTTTGTGGTAGATAACAGAATCTGAATAATATGAGAAAGATAAGACATTAAAGGGCAAAATGCAAACTACTCTCTCAGGATAAAAGGATAATACAGAAGGCATGATGATTAGAACTGGATATCTTCTCTCTGTGTTTGAATAAAAGTATATTTTCTGCCTTATAGGAACATTTGTGTTCCTCATTCTTATCCTTTTCTGTTATTGATAGAAAAGAAACCTTTTAAAATCTATTATTTCCATTTTCCAGCAAGACCAGTCCTTGTTGGTTTGGAAATTGGCAATGATGTAGTGATTGACATAATGGCCTGTCGGAAGATAAACATGATTAGCTCATCAATGGGGGCATTGGATCGCTAACCTTCATGTTAAAGCTGTCCTAATTTACTGAAGGCCCACTAGTGCTAATACGTATCGTTTGTCCTTTATATAGAGTTCGGTGTAGGTATTAGGGATATGTGTTATCACGGTAGGATGTTTTGTAAGATTTCTGTAAAGGCTGCATTGATTGATCATATGTCCTTAACTATTCAACTCTTCTTTCATTTTTATTCTGTTTACCTTCATGTAAGTCATTACTTTCCACTTGATCATAATTGGGCCTGCTGCCATCCAATAAAATCATTGAAATATTTACTTTTGACCAGGCTAATTATGAACAGTTGTTCTGTCATGTTACTAGTATGACCAAGTGTCATTTTTCTGTTAAGAGCCAGGTTGGTGTTAATTCTCATTAATTGACACAGTGTTCACACCGTTCTGGCTATGAGCAGATGATTAATAGTTCTTCCCTTTATATTACCTGTTGGCTTAATATTGCTGGCTTTGCTTTAGTTTAATGCCATACATCAAAAGCATACATGAACCTTATCTCTCCCTGAGCATTATTGACCAGTGCACTAATGACCATTGTCCATCTCATCCGTCTCATCCGTCTCATCCATCGTGGACCTTACAAGATCTTTACCTTGACCATCACAAATTTCAACTATTCCGTCAACTCCCATATTTGTCATATTTTGCATCCTCTGCTTCTTTAGCCCCTCCAAATATTTGCAGTCTAGCGGTCAGTTTGGCCTGTCCCCATGCACCCCCACCAAGCTGACCACCAGGGGCAAGGGCCTTTCATGTCGTCATTCCCATGTTTACCCTGCCAAGAGGTCAGTGCTAGCCCTAAGACTTGACCCCCAAAGGACTAGGACCGGTACAAGCTCCTTTGTACACCCCAGCGGGGCCAATCGACTAGTAAGGTGATGATGTAAAGATCCCTTTGGAAGGTGTTGTTTTGACTAAGTGGTTCCCTCCCCATTTGTCCCGATCCATGGTAAATTTCCTCCAACTACCCCCATGCCCATCCTCCCACCTGCCTCTGATGTTTGTAGTCTGGTGATGCAGCTCCATCTTAGATTTTTCATGAAGAGAAAAGTGGTCTTGAACTCTAAAATATTGTAAACATACTGCTTGACAGAGCTTAATCAAATATTTGGAACCTATTCCTGATCCTAGAGTGTTTTATCTGCTGAGAGACAGCAAATCAGTAACTCTCACACTTTCACACCAAGCTAATGCCCTTCTAGCTCTCAAAAAGGATTTATTAAAAAAAATAGCGAATAAGGTAACATATGATATTATCTCTTCAGAACCAGAAGGATGTTAACTCGGTGCTTTAAAATTTGAGTTCATGCCCTTCTCAAGCTCCAAATAGATGTTATCAATTTACTATTGTTTCTCTGTTAGCTGTTTAACTAAGAAATAAGATGAATAGTAGACATTACGCATGAAAACCTGTAAAAAGGCAGGTAGTTCCAACATTCTAAAAGCAGGAAAGCAAAAAGCAGAGAAATCAGAAACAACAAAAAAGGAAAACAAAGCAATATAAAGTTTGCCCTGATTTCTTTTGTAAATGTCTGGGAGTATGTTTTTCATGATGGAGACCACCTCCAAGGACTTCTGTTGGCATGGCAACATCTCTTTTGTCTCCTCCTCTCACCGTGAAGGTTCAAACCCACCTGATGTAAACATGTTTTTGTGTGGTCACTTTCAATTTGGTTGTCCTCTGGTTCCACTCCCAGAGATTGAAACTGTACCTCTGTATATCAACACGAGGGATGTATATATATATCCCCTCAAAACTGCCTTGTAAAAAGTTTGTTGTTATGAACAATTTAGCATCGGCTGCTCTCTCCTGAACATGTTTACAGGGAACTCTTGAGTGCTTGGACCAACTACGTGCTGATCATCAACATTGCCATATGAATACACAATTTAAAAAAGAAAAGAGCTATTTGATTTTTATTTTTTTAATGAGTTGTACTATGCTGCTTTATCCAAATTATGATTGGGAATCATTACAATATATTGAGAGTCAAATCAAGATATAGTTTGTTGGAGCATCTTCCAGTTCATATCTCAAAGAGGTTTTTTTTTCTTCAATGCAACTATTCTCCGTTTGTCCACTTACTTGGTGTGATAAGGTTGAAAAACAGATTGGTAGTTTATTTAACGAACAAAAAAACAAGTGTCTAATTTGATGACAGACATTTGTTAAAATCATACGTTCATGCTTATATGGAACTGTTTGTTGATGAGTTCATGCCAAGACAAATAACCTCAAACTGAAAGTCTGGTATCAAGCATCTCAACTGTTTGCTTCCGCAAGAGGATTTCTTGTTATGGAATGTCAAAGTCCTAATTGTGTTGCCTCAATTCATCCCACTCGATTTGTCCCCATTTGTCATGTAAAAAACTTCTCCTTTTCTGAGTTTATAACTCTTCAGACTTCAAATAATAATTTCTATAAAATACTACACAAAGTATACTTGAAATTCTATTAGACTATTGTTGTTGTTTTTCAGCATATAGTCTTAATAATTGCTTTACAACCCAATTCTGATTGCATTCATTACAACCCAATTCTGATTGCATTCATATATACCTTTTTGCATAACATCTACATGTTATTTAAAATAAAATATGTGCAGAAATATAAAATACTTATGATGGTGATCTTTAGGGTTTGTTTAAGCACCATAGTGTGCTCGGATCATTATCTCTATGTAAAATGATACAAATCAATGCCTTTTTTTAAATCTCCAAACAGATGATATATTTTATGCTGGAAGATAACTTTAAAGCACATTTCTTCATGGAAAATAGTTATTTTGAGGAACATGCTGGGCACTATGAAAAGTATATCTTTAATTCTGCTCCTACTGATAGTCTCGTACCCCAAGGAGAAGAAAAATGCCATCCTGCTATCACCGAGCTAAAGAAACCTTGTCTTTTCAGAGGGCAGGATGAAGGAATATAATATTTATGATGATGTTCTAACCTAGTTTCAGTTCTCTTCATGTTATTCTAAGATGCTCTTTGTCAAAGGGAAAGTAAATAGGAGCGATGTAGATGACTTGCATTTTGGAGGCAATTTAATTCCATTTTTGTTTGACTATTAAATTTGTAGATCCATGGGTTCTTGTTGAAGAGATGAAAGGGGTGATAACGTCTTTGTACTTTTTGCCCTTTTCACTCTAAACAAACTATTTTGTTTTCCTAAAAAAAGAAAAAAATGCAGGATTTAATCTTTGTCCATGTCTTAAACTTCAATTTTGATATGCATGTCCTTATTCAAGTAATCACATTTTTTTAAGAGAGTGGTCTTATGCTGAAGAAGCTATTCAGTTTATCTTTATTTAGGGTCAAATTTTCTCTTTTATTCGAAAAGAAAATACTGGCAAAAGTCACACCAAAATCCATGCCTCGTGCAAACCATCAAATTTACTTTATCGTTCTCTCACAAATTTTGTAAGGAATAAATTCCTGTCATTCATACACCATTCAAATATTGAATACCAACCTGACAAAGAAAAATAATGGAAAAAATATAATTTTTCGTATTTGCATTGGTGCTCTTTTCTAAATTTGTAGATTGAAATAAAGGTGTGGTGTGAAGATAAAGTTTATTTTAGTTTAGCTAGACAAAGAATCTTTGTCCAAGCTCATGTCTAAAATCAACATGATATTCAGACTTGATTCTTGCTCAATAAACCTATTCAACAAAATCACGTGGTGAAACCGTTGTGTACTTTTTTCTATATTTACATCAGGAATGTGCAAGTTCCAATATATTCCTTTCTTGGGAACAGAAATTTCTGCACGGTTCATTAAAGGATGAAATACAAATATGAGATTTAAAAACTCCTTGAGCAGAATGTAAATGATTGTATATTTCTTATCTTGTTTATTCCAGTACTACATTGTTCCAGGTCCCATAACTGTTTAAACCAGGGAAAACTATGCTAATTCAAGTGTTTGTATCTTGTTATCATAACTTAGTCTCTCTTTTGAGTGCATCACATATCATATACAGTAGTTTCTCTTTTGATTTGATCATGTAGTAAATATAAATAGATCATATTGGAACCATGACTGTACTTTATCTCTGAGTTTATATAACAAATTTTCTGTGGGAAAGGTCTTATCTTTTCAATAGGATGTCAACACTCGACTGTGCTTTTATTATCAGAAAGGTTGCAGTTTTATATAAGTCTGCAGTGAGCAATACCCTTCTGGCCCTTTCCATAGACATAATTATCTTTATCATGTTTTATTTTCCACATTTGCAAAGGAATGTTTTGTCATAAACTTGAAGTGCCTATTTCAGAGAGAACGCAAACATTAACTTTGTACTGAATCTAAAAACACAGGTCCCTAAAGAATATCATAAATATGAGATCAAATCATTGTTACACATAACAGTTTTATGACCATGCTTCATTAAACACCAGATGCACATTCAATATCTAAATTTCTTTTATATCAGTGAATACAATGCATTTTCATGTCTATATTTGTTTCTATCATTTAAGAGAGTCTCTTTCAAGTGATATATTTGTTTACCTTTAGGGTGTGGGTGATATGAAAATACAATTAAATAATCAAAATTATGTACCTCTTTTATTTTTATAACCAAATTATGTTAAGTGTAGTGTAAAACTGTAGGAAAGCATATAAACTTAACCCTAAAAAGGATACTCCCAGTTTCTTTTCTTTTTTTTTCTATTTTGTGTGTCTTGTTGTTGATGATATCGTAACAAATTCACACAGAGCTCGGCGTGGAAGTTTGAAATGTTTTATTGTACATTTGGGCTTTTCCTAAAAAGTTGACAGCCACTCAGCAATTATTTTTTTATGATTTTGTTTTTTATTTTTTATTTTCTACCAAGTCCTTTTAAATTTTCTGATCCATTTTGGAGATATCTAGAGCCATATCACGCTCTGCTACTGTGTTTATTTATTTATGCTTGTTTGACTGATTTCAATGATGTATTAAAACACATTTATGTTGAATGAAGGACTGTTACGATTATTCAATGGGAAAAATGAACTGATCTAAAAATGTATGGTTAAAGGCCGGGTGCTACGTGTAGTTTGCATGCAATCTCCAACCTTCATGAACACGTGCCAGTCTTCTTTGTCCTTCCAGCAACTGAAGCCCAAGGCTTGGGCAACGAGACGCTTATTGTTTAGGTTCCTGGGCAAACACAGGTAGGGGGTATGCAGGGGGATGGGATAGGACAAGCAAGGTGGATCTCGGCACGATTGAGCTTGTGCCATATGCTGTGAATATCTGACGTACTTGCAGTTGTTGGGGGAATTCTGAAGAATGACGTAAAAGTTTTGAAAGGGCTTTCCAATAGGAACGTACTAGCAGTTGTTGCTTGATGGGTAGTACTTAAGAATGACGCAAAACTTTTGAAAGGGCTTACCAATAGACTGTGAATATCTGACGCACTTGCAGTTGTTGCTTGTTGGCGAGTTCTTAAGAATGACGCAAATCTTTTGAAAGAGCTTTCTAATAGAACATTAATTTCCAACATACTTCAAAGTTGTTGCTTGTTGGGGAGTTCTGAAGAATGACGCAAAACTTTTGAAAGGGCTTACTAATACTAGTAGGACATTAATATCTAACATACTTGCATTTGTTGGGGAGTTCTGACGAATGACGCAAAACTTTTGAAAGGGCTTATACCAAGAGGACATGAATATCCACATACTTGCAGTTGTTCACAGTACTGAGAAATGACGCAAAACATTTGAAAGGGCTTACCAATAGAACATGAATATCCAATGTACTAGCAGTTGTTGGAAGTTCTGAAGAATGACGCGTAACTTTTAAAAGAGTTTGAAATGTTTATCTTCAACAAAATATGAGAGAACGCCATCTGATTGTAATCTAGTTAAAGACAGCCTTTGAAATTGTGACTATTTACATGCTCAGCACCTGTTGTAATCCACATATCTTCAAACAGGGACTTAGTTCAGTATTATGAAAAATGATAGTGAAACATTATGATTAGTGTAAGCTTAGGACCGTGTGTTCCCATGAAGGAAGGTTTTATTTAGATCGATGTGTGAGAAATTTAGCTATTTTTGCACTCACATATGTTGCACGTTATGTCAGTACACGGGAATACTGGAACTGAGTCTTTTACATCGGTTTGTCAGAATAGGGTCTGTTTGTATTCAAACAGTGGTGTTAGATTAGGGGCATTGGAACATAAGAGTGCTAGAAATTACAGCTGAAACTGTAGGAGGAAAAGTGTTTTTTTTTATAGTTGGTATCAAAAAAAGTTTGGAGAATAAAGTTACATACACCCCCCCCCCCCAAAAAAAAAA
>BEXV01000530.1:62814-79011 GCA_003118195.1 Hemicentrotus pulcherrimus | reverse complement strand
CCCCCCCCCCCCCCATTCTATACAAAGTCTCCTAAAGATTCTGTATGATGAATAAATATAGAATGACATTTATTCCAAACTTCAATGTTGGTCCTATGAATGTGATTGTAAATGTTTACACCAGATTCACTGTTAATTATCAGTTTGGAAGTTCTAAAATAACCTAATTTTCCGTCCTTGTGAAATATACATATCAAAGTTCGTCCTACTTCCCTATATGTGTTCAGGTTGGAAGGTTATAATTTCTATTCTCTATACATATTTTCTTGTGTAATCTGATATCCTTTTGCACCAAGAAAAGGCATTTGAACGACTATGGGCATCTTAAAATTGGCAACATAAATTCATGAATTATTTTTTGCCATCTGACTTCATTCATCAGGCAATGGCTAGAAATCTATTACTTGGATCCAGGAGTCTTTAACCACTGGTTGGCTGCCATTAATGTGACCCCCGTGATCTCGCATGACCTCTCGCAGGCCTCCCGCCACTGAAGGGAAGTCTCAGGAATGCCAAGTCTGCTCAAGTGCATTACCATTTTTTTCTTTCTTCCTTTTTTTTTCTTTTGGGAGACGAGACCTCTCTCTGCATGTTCCCTGGCCGGGCCTGAGCAATTAGGGGAGAGAATTCAGATGAAACAACAGAAAAGAGATGATATTGGTTCTGTTTTACTATTTTGTGGTTGGGAGATGTATGGGGCATGCAGTGCTGGGATCAAATTTATGGAAGCATTTGGAATAAAATGAAAACTCCTACTTTCATATCTCTTTTGCGTAGAAACTATAGAAATAATTTGGCCTACAAAGTATAATACATTAGGGATCCACCCTGAACTGATGAATCTTATCGTCACAAGAATTTAGTGGGAACAATTTTTTTTTTCATTCATTTTGACATGATTTGACAGTTTTGACATGATCAATAAAGTAAAATACTGTTAAAAACAAAATAGAGCAGTCCTACTGTATCAAGAGTATCAAATTTTTTTATCAAAATTAAAGTTGAGTTGAGGTAATGTCAGTGAAACTATAGCAGAAATAACAAAGACTTCCAATTTTTAAAGTAAATCACCGTATTTGAGGTGATCGACCCTTGTTCTCCGTAAGTGTTGACATCCCATCGAAGTTGAATATCTTTTGATACCCGGGTGATCAAAGCGAGAAAAGCCTTTGTTGATGTCTCTAAAGGGTTCAATCTCCTGGATACATTCAAGTGGTATCAAAAGAATCCAAAGAAACAAGTCCAAGACAGGAAGCTCTCTATTGCCAGCGTCTTTTGTCTTTTGTCAATCTCTTTTATGAAGCGCTGGGGGGGTCATTGTGTGTATGGGGGGGTGGGGTGAATGTCTGCTGAGTGAAGGTATAGTCTAGTTCTTTATAGTAGTTCCATGGTAGGAGGGATTTCTTGAGCTACTATGACTGAGTCAGCGGACCATGAGAGGCTTATTGAGCCAAGGACCTTCCATCGTCTCATGTTAGGACTTGTGCCTTGAAGTGGTCTTGGGAAACCGAGAGCCAGACGGAGTAAGTAGAGCAGAGAGGGACAGTCACAAAAGAGATTTCTTCCCCACTTTTCCATCTAATTTTGAAGAAAGTAGATAGTCTTTCCAGAGATGACTCTCCTGTAGATAATTGTTCCCCTCATGATTGGATATGGATATTTCATAAATGGACTGTGCATCATGCAACTTCATCTTTGTTGACCTCGGACTTTAGCAATGGAAGGTCATTTTTCATGAGGACTTGGCTTATAGCAGGACAGGTATATACTTGCTCGTTCATATTTCTGTTTTCAGAAGAATTTTGGTGGAACAGCTGGAGGACAAACACAAGTTATTTATATTTTTAAAATACCATAATGGAAATCTATAAAGTGTCCCCGTTTGCATACAGGTAAGAGAAAGTGTTTGTTTCTGGTATTTGTTTATATTTTTCATAGTCCTTCAGCCTCTCATTTCACCTATCTGCACCTGCTTTCTTGAGTAGAAGTAAAGCCATTTATTTTTTGTTAGTGTTCTTTTGAAAAAGAAAGTTTAAAAAAAAAACATACAGCCTAATACATGTATGTGTATCCCAATTCTGAAAGATGAAAAAAGTTGACACTTAAAAATTTGTATACCGTATGGCATTCCTTAATCCAGCCCTGAGAAGAAAAAAAAATGACATTTCATTTCAGATGAATACAGTTTTTACAACATACATTCAATTCTAATGGCAAGTAAAAGAACTGCTTTGGGCAAAATTGAAACTAGCCTTTAACAGAAATATTCAGAAGCATATCTCTTACTCAGTCATCCATTAAAGGCCTTGTCAGTGGAGGGGAAATCTTGTTTACAAACACCTAGATATTGACAAGATAGTGTATTACCTTCTAAAGGTCTAATATGAGCTAAAACTGTGTAATCCGTATGCATTGCATTGGCATCTTGTTAAACGACGCTCATAAGGTCACGTTTTTCACGTCAATTCGGGCCATCAATTGTATTGCAAGTAACAAAATGAATAGGAAGAGGGGGCTTTTTCTTTCGCACCTGATTTAAGTAGCACTTCAGGACATGTTTACATTTAGTTGTAAGTAAAGCAAGGTCAGATGTGTCTTTTGCCAAAGGGTGCACATGTTTATGCATATGATCACTTGAGGCCAGGTCTAACGGTAGACGAGAGGTTGAAAACATCTCTTCCGATCACAGTTATTTTTTGAGGATGTAAATTGATGTAATGGATTATTTCCATCCCCACTCAGATATACATTTATACAGTCAACTGTGTGTACAACTGCCACCCAAGTAGAAAAACAATGGCCATTGTAAACAGATGGCCTTTCTAGCCAGGTTCTCGATGCAATACCAAGGCCTACTCTTATAACCAGGGAATTCTTTGAAGAGGCCTCTATAGACAGGTTCTACAACTCTGAGGCCTAGTCTTACAGAAGACTCTAGAGGTGCCCACTGTAGACAGGTGACCTTTCTATGCATGTTCTAGAGGGAGACCCTGTAGATGATCACCATGTACAGGTGGCCTTTATAGAGAGGTGGCAACTTTAAAAGTCAGGTGTGACTCTATCTGACATTCCTTAATCCAAGAATTAATTGAGATATCCCTGAAAAGAGAAACCGAAAAACGTTACTTCAAAACAAAAATAGTAGATGGAAATCGATGAGTAAATACCCATCACCAGACGAAGGCCATATCACCCTATTGTAGTTCTGGAGCATGCAGACTTGCTTCAATGGAGTAAATTTGATCATTGTCTCTTGCAGTTCGTACGTGAATAAATGTGCTGCATGATCAGAGCTGTATTGATTTGAGGACTGTCTTTCTTTTTACAAGGAGAAATGACGACGATATTGACTTTTTCCAACCTTCAGTGAGATTTGGTGTGATTCCTTGTCTCTGTGCTCTATTTTTGCCCTGTCTATATCTTTCATCTCATGAGCTCATGTTTTAATCACATATATAACTCCCCATCTCCACTTCAAATAATGTCTTCCCTTGTCTTCCCTTGTCTTCCCTTGTTTTCCCTTGTTTTCCCTTGTTTGGCTTGAGAACATATGTTACATGGCATGAGGCAAGATACTCTCAGTAATCATATTAGTCCAAGTGTTAAAAGAAATATGACATTTTACTCTGCTCGAATTGTAGATTCCTTTTAATAGAAAAGGGATAATTGACATCTAATACAATAAATTATGTTTTGGGTTTTTTTTGTCCACATCTTTTAGTACATTGTAGTGAACAAATTAGCTTCAAACAATAGTTTTTCCTAGTATTTTGATACAATTTATGCACATTGCTCCATTCAGCCACTTCTATTTTGCACTTTGAAGATGGTGGCCATACTTTTTTTAATTATGTCAATCATAGTTGCACATCTTCACTGTCCTTCATCAATCTCCTCCAACCCTAAAGTATATTACATCCTCCTCCCCATGGAGTCCTCTCTATCACATCAAGATGCTGGTAACTTCTTGATCACATTAACCTCATCCCCTCCCCATTGTCCAGGAAAAGTACCCCTCTTTAGACCCGTTATCACTATCTCGAGATTGCCAACTATCCAGCTATTTTGAAATATTATCCCGATCGTCCAGCTATTTGCGTCTTCATTAGACCGAAGTAGCAAATTAGCTGGATAGTTGGTCGGGATAATATCCCAAGATATCTCGGTCTAGTTTGCAAAATATCCTTCTATTTCCCAACTAGCGGGATAGTTCGTGACCGTCTTCATTAGACCGAAGTACAGAGTGAATTATCCCGATCCCATCATGCACAACTATTTCCGGTTCGCACATGCGATCTATACCGCTCAGTGCGCTAGTATAACCACTGACCTTGAGTAAACACGGAAAACCGCAAACTAGACCGAGAGATATCTTGGGATATTATCCCGACCAACTATCCAGCTAATTTGCTACTTCGGTCTAATGAAGACGCAATTAGCTGGATAGCTTTCGATCGGGATAGTTCAAAATAGCTGGATATTTGGCAATCTCGAGATAGTGCAGACACTCCCCCCTTCACCAACTGACTTTCTTGCCCCCTCTCCCCTCCCCTTCTTTAATCCCTCAACCCTTTTGAGCTAGCAACCATCTCTGTTTTACCAGGCAGCTACAATGGTCCTTTATCCCCAGCTTCAGTCCATGCATGGCATATAAAGCAAGTAAGAAATGTTCAATATTGATTTTGATAGTAAAGGGACAATCCTTGAGTATTCATCTGGACCTCTATAGATCACCAAAGTCTTTCATGAGACTACAAGTTTGAGTCTGCGTGCATCCAGCATACTTGTACCAACGTGTTTCCATTGTTCCAAGTTCTGTATTGTCCTAAGATTGTATGAATTTTTATCTGTTATTCTCCGCTCGACTTTGTGTGAGCTAAACTGAATGCAAACTTTGTCATACTATGTCACAGTATCTCCTGTAATAATGTAATTCTTTAGATTCCAGACCACTCCAATTCATAAATAACCTCATCCTTTTTCATAATTGTAGCCATGTGTGTTTTTAGAAATCCCCTAAAATGTATTTAGAAACCTGCTAATGCTCCAATTAAATAAACATCCTCGCATGATCATCAAATTTTTTGTCATAATTGAAACCATGTGTTTTTATGACACTTTATCTATCATCCTTACATATTATATTGTTCCCAAGAGGTTTTCCCCGCTTATTAAAGCAGTTTTACTTTTACCCCTCGTTGTTGATTATTCATAATTCATCAGAAAATAAGAAACATAATATAAAGCACATTAAAGCTATTTTATTTGATTAGAAAACTCCTTATCAAATTATGATTCATATGTTAACTATTTTCTATTCGTGAAAATATGTCTAATGTATCATTCTCGTAAAAGTACATTGTCTAGTTAGATAACAAGATAATAAAAAGACTAGAGCCAATAAACAACACCCTTCAAGTTATTTGCCTTCAAACTTTACCAAAGAAAATTGATGACTTAAGTAGTCGTTCTTTTACAAAAGTACCCCAAGATCATGTCCCGATTATCATAAAATGTATTTATTTATTCAGCAATCTGAAAATGATATGCTGTTGGAAGACTCTGAACTTTGGTCTCGGTTTATCATGTTTGTTAGGAATTTGCGCGGGAGCCGTGTGACGAAATACATATTGTTTTATTCTGGCAATTCTAAAGGTATGCATATATTTACTCAGTTATCAATAATATTGTATGAGCGGATATAGATAAAGGATAAAGTTAATGATGGGGGAATTCCCACGGTGGGAACAAGACTAAAGGTTTTATGTTTTAAATACATAGTGAGATAAACTTGAAGATAATATGCTTTTTCCATTTTCTCACTTTGAACAAAACCTGTAGGCAATATTCTAATGTTTAATAAGAAACATGCTTTAGCAACACCTGTATTGAAGGTAACGTACCTGCCCATAAAGGCTACACTCTCTGTGTACTAGATGAACCTGTGCATAAAGATCTCTCTCCTTGTCTCCCTTCAGTAGTCTTTGTATACAGGTTTCACTGTAGTTCTATTTTTATTTCACACATAAGATTAAAGGAGATAGAATTTGGAGTGAATCTTTGTGTTTGTAAAAATATATATATATATATATTTGCATTAGTAAGGATATATAATTTTAATTCATGTTAACTATTGACCATCAAAATACTTAGAAGCAAATAAGAGCAATAGTATTAGTACGATTGGTTTGAAATACTTTTATCATTACTTTTTGTGATTCAACCTCTGAGTGGACAGTGAAAAGTGGACTTAATGTCAAAACTAATTCCAGCATTTCGTTTTGATGAGTGCTCTGTGAAATATCAACAAGTGGATTAAAGTTGAGGGTTAGTAAGTGTCAACGAGTATCTTTTCACCATATTACCCCAACCCATATTATCGACCCAAAGCGTGCTTATTAGAAAAATATGCCTGGCAAGGTTTATTTTGCTGCGGTATTGTTGCATGTGTTCAAATATGCAATGAATGCCATATTTGGCCATTTATTGTCCATCTGATATCGGCTGGGGGCTATTTTTAGTTGATGTTTTCACAACTGAAATGACGTTCTTTTGTTGGGCATCCGCAGGACAAGAGTACTGAAAGGTGGAAGGATTTGGAGAGAAAGACATCATTTTTTGGTTGGCTTGATAGTTTTTATGGAGTAATCTTATTTCCAGCAGTGCCTGGAATGTGAGATGAATTTGTATGATATGCCCTGATGACTTCACAATATTTATTTGTGGATGTAAAAGGTGTACTAATAATGCCAGAATATGGACTTGGTGACATCCCAGAAGCTTTTAATAGTAGAGATAAATTGATGATACTCTCATTTCCAGTGTGGAAAGGATTAATTTACATGAAATAGCAATAGGATATCTTTTTAATTGTTAGTACTTGTCCAATGTCCTTCTACATGTACATGTGTATATGGAGATAAAAATCTACTGTTCCTTATTACAGCCTCCTCTGGTCTGTGTATTTAGATAATTATCTCACAAAAGAGCAACAGAATTGTATTGGAAAAACAAAGAAAAGCCATTTCTTTCAACCTGTATATTGAAATAAATATTTCTGTTTCTCTTTACAATTCCTCTTTCTATCTAGATGACTTTGGAGTTATTAGAGCATTGAATGTTATATTTCTTTTTACTTTCATTTTTCACTGTCATGTGACATTTCTTTAACGTTCAGTCATGGTGCACTTTGTTTCTGGACGTGTTTTTCTTTGCTCAGCGACATCTTATACTCGGTGTGTAGGTGGAGACCAATATTTGAGCTCCGTCACCGTGCCGTCACCATATAGAATTGCCTTGCCTTTGAAAGTGAACTTTGCCCCCGACAACGAAGCCGGCTAAAGCTGCCGTGCATCAAATATCCATTCATTCTCAAACCAGCATACCTACTTGTCAGTTTATCATGTATTATGGTCTACGGAAGAACTGTGAAGCCTCTAATGTCGAGGAGAAGCATTTTTGTGCCATTTTTCTCTCATTTTGGCAGATTATCTTGATTTGTTGAATTAGTTCACCCATGTCTTTTTTTGCATTTGTTTCATTGGAACTTGGAATAGTTATTAAACCAGACCTTGCATCCAAGGAATTTTTATTCTGTGGGTTTTTTTTAACTATGCATGATTAAAGGATCCTTCTATATTGACAGTTATGTCTTCAAGTGTTATTCAGACAGTGGAAAATATATTGTAATCAGGTGCTTTTCAGTTGGTAAGTTCACAGATTATATTTGGTTTCTTGATTAAACTTGTTCATTTACTTGCAGCAAACCCTCAATCCTCATTTGATCAATTATTGCCATAATTTGTTACTCCCTGCAAACATGATAATGATACTGTGTTTTAATTAATTATGTACTGAAACTAAATTGAAACAGTAGAATTTTTTATGCAGGAAAATGTTTCATTGGAAACTGAAACAAAATGGATTTTATTCAAACTTCCTTCTGAGTTTTCTATTTTACTGGAAAAAAAAGAATTCTGGATGAAGAGTGTGTAAAACTTGCAAAAACACACATTTCTACAAAGCTTGTGGAATTTTCCAAGCTGTTTTCAGGTAATTATACTGAGCAATCAAATGGCCGTTAAAATCATCTGCATTGTTATCTGGTCTGCTAACCGGAATAAACATCTATTGTTGTTCCTTTTCATAAGTCACCGATCACATTTCTTCCAAAGCCAAACTGTTGTTGGTGCATCAGTAAGTCTACATGTCTATTGTATTTGAAGGAATTACTAGATGTACAGTGAATGGAGAAGGATTTGTGTTGCCCAATTTCAGTGATTTGTTTCTCTTTTATTTGTGCACATTCTTTGGTGTAATTTACCTCCTTGGAATGGCTGATTCGCATCAGTTTCTAATCGTTACAAAGCTGTAAGAAAAATAACACAAACTATCTTCTAGAGAAATTAGAAAATGCATGTAGTACACATGCAGGCCTCTTTTTTTTTTTTTTTTTTTTATTGCTAGCACTGCATTTTTTTCAAATTAAGAATTTTAAAAATAATTATTTATTAATTCATTCCTATATTCATTCATTTATTCATTTTTTAAAAATTTATTTATTTATTTAGGAATAGTCCATTTACGGCAATGTTTTAGGAACGTAGTCAAATCATGTACAAATACTGTTGGTCCATTCTCGAAAATAATAGGTTACTGGTATGTTGCAGTTTTTATGTGATTTACATTATTATAATGTCTGGTTGTCCCCAATGAAACGATTTGCTTATCCTCAGTCAATTGCAAATTTGAATCTCCTATGTTTGTAAATTCTGATTGTTTGTAGGCTAACCTGTAACTTAATTGATGTTCATTTGAACTTGTTTTTCTTCATTGCAAGAAGATTCATGAGAAAATTATTCAAAGAATCCTTAAAGTTTTGTACATCAATTTCCCCTTTGATTTTAACATTTTGCTAAATCAAGCACATAGCTAGGTGACACTGTACAAAGATTATTAGACACCTCTGTTCCAGCATGTCCAGCTATTGACCCCCTACGTCCTACAATGTACCTGTGTATAATCTTATTTGTCTGTTTGGCCAGCTAATGAAGTTCTGAGGGTAATTGTTATCACCCCTCTAAGTGGTGTCCCCCAAGATTTGCATAGCTTTGTGCACCTCTTTCATTACCCCTCCACCACCTACCACCACCATCTCTTTACCCCTCTGCAAAGATCTAATTCTGCTAAATATTAGCCTTACAGCTTACCGACCCTCTAGACACCAGACCAGAGCTTTTTGCAAGGAGGGGGTAGAGAGGGAGGGTGTTTGTTCTCTTAGAGATATTTTGTGTTGCTAATCATACAAGGACAAGTCATTAAATACGGGACACTTTATCATAGCTGGACTACTCGTACCTTACAGAGATATGTGGAAAGAAAGCAGGTAAAACAACACCGTTACTGTTTGATTTCACAATTGTAGACTGTTCGTTTGATGCATATAGCATTCTATAAAGTGAAATTACAAAGCACTAGAGTCATAATTCAGTGGTAAAGTTTGCAACCTTAAGAGCACCGACAATCATGAGGTTAAAGAATATATTATAGTGTAATCAGACCACTACCCCTTTTGAATACGCTGTATTCAAGGACTGTATTGTCTTTGCCTATATGCTTTATATTTTACTTGCATCTTTCATATATTAGTGCTGTGTTTAATTAACTTAAATTAATGGTTGGAGTCGCGTGCAAGATCTGATTTCTTATGTAAGCGTGAGCCGTGAGGTCTCGCTTTGTCCATTAGTGCTTTTATGCCACTCTACTAATCCCCTATATATCCTTTTAGTCTGATTTTCACACTTTCACTGTTCCCTTAGCTATTTGTCATAACTGTCATAACTGAAAAAAATGTATGAAAATCCATGCTTTAGATAATTTTGATATGAAATTAAGATTATGGTAGGGTTAAGCCTATACAAGCTGAGAATCTGTAATTACCATTATCATATCATAATTTTGTAAATATCACAATACGTATCACATTGAAAATAATTCAATACATATTTTAGTTCATCATATTACTTTGAATTTGTGTTATGATAGATATAGATTTTGTCCTGTAATTCATTAAATGTGTAGCTCTTATAGGGATATTATATCAATTAGAATGTGATGATCTTATTGTTTTACCAGTTAGGTAGCTTGATTGATTCATTAAGACTACTTGCCACCTCCGCATACACAGATAGAGAGAAAAGAAAGGAAGAGGTGTTCAGGCAAAGATAATGGAAGAGAGAGAGAGAGAGAGGGGGAAGAGTGGAATGAGAAAAGCAAGTTACAGAAGTAAAGAGAGAAAGGGAGAGAGAAAAGAAATCTGAAAGGTCCCTGCAGAGCATCCCACTGAGCATCTCATTACCGTTAATGAGTATTGGAAGTTTCTAATAGCCTTCTTATTACTGCTGGGAAATCTAATTCATTACCATGTTTTATGTCTGTAGCCAAATGGCATACCAAGGAATAGCAGTGGTCCTAGTTGGCTTCCTTGTGAAACTTCATTCTTTTCCAGATTTTTTTCTCAAGAATTTGTCTCTTGAGTATCAAAGTTAAAATTTTGAGAGCAGATGATCATTGTTATTTAGGGCTGAAATAGTTTTGCTGATAAGCAAAGTCCCAGTGTGGATTAAGATTACCAGTATGCACACCCAAACTTCTTCTTTGTTATGGCTATCTCTATTGGTTGAACATTGCAAATGAAGAGAACAACATTTGCTCAAGGATCCATCATTGACTAGCTCATCATTAGTCAGCAAGCACTAATGTATGTCCCAAGATTTAGAGGGAGACGCAAAAACAATTCTTGAAAGTCAGGTGGGTGAAAATAACACTGGAAAGTTCTTTGAAATGTTTGATTTGATTGTGGTGTCAATCGATGCAGCACGACATAAGAGCTCTTTCTTAGGACTCTTTGAAGCCGTTTGCTGACGCGAGGCATATTCCGATATTTTTCATTTGAGGGGAGGAGGGTTCTAACACTATTTGTCAGTTGGCTTACCAGCAGCCAGGCTTACAAACAATATTTGTATTTGATTTGAAAACACTGCTCGGAAGACACCCATTTGAAGAGATGAGATGTGTTTAGAGTTACTGATCAGTGATGTAAGGCTGATTTGAATAGTAGGAGATCGAAGTCAGCCATATTTGCCATATGGCTGTAAATTGCCCCCTCTATGGCTATCCATTATGTTAGTAATACTGATGGATAGTACAAACAAACAAGATGGACTTATCTTCACTACCTATGTTTGCGAAATGCATTCCACAGTCTTTGATTCTAAAGACGAGCTGGCTGGAGATCATTCAAAGAACTTTGATTCGGGTATCAATACACAAGGAGTGTGGAGCTAGAAAGAGAGAACGGATATCTCATTACTTCAAACTTGGTTTTAAGATCGATCGATATTTGCCCCGATCTGTTTCTTTGGACAATCCATCATGGATATTTTATTACAGTATATTTTTTACAATGAGGTTGCTGTGATATGACAAAGGTAATTCAAATTTTGTTGGATATGTCTCTGCGTCTTGTTATTTTTCTATTATCTGTAGCTGTATTTTAAGGGGCCTTGTTCTTCATCAAATAAATTGTGCCTGTTTTTCAAATTTTATCTGCCATGATGTTTTACATGTACCATATTATCAATAAGTAACTTGGATACTGTTACATCTGATCAATCAACATATTATATTTGATATGTATTCCTAATAGCTCCTATATGGCAAGCCCTCAAACACTATTCTAATTGATGTCCTCTATTACAATCAAACTCTCAACAGACGTTTTGCAAAGGAATATTTGCTTACATTTTGTCCTTGTAATCAAAAATTTTTGTTGGACAAATTGTAAAACATTTAAACGGAGAAATGGCTTCTTCTGCTCTTTATACAGATGGTGGGCATGCATGGTGCCTAGAACATGTACACAAGGGAACACATATCATGATACTTTGATCAAGTATTGATTGCATTTCTTACATCATATGGCTCTCTTTTGTATTTCATAATGGAAGGATGGCCACCTGTGATTAATAAATAGGATTCTTTTAATCAATAAATAGCTCATACATCATTTATTTTGGTTACACATTATGTTAAGCCATGTACAGACTGTAGTTTGGGGTGGTATGTCATTTTTACATCTCAAATTGTCGATTTGGGTGAGGCCCATTTCTTAAAAAGTGGATTTATTCACCTTAGATTTATATATATATATATATATATAGACATTTTAAATGAATAAATGGGTCATATGCCTTATATTTTGGTGTGACACATTCTGACTAGCCTTTTTGGACAAAAACCAAATGGAATATCTTTTTTTTTTCCTCAAATTGTACCTTCAAGTGAAACACATTCTTTAAAAGTGCATATATACCTACAATAATTGACTGTCATATTTCAGAATTTTTGTTGGATTACATTTTCACAATTTTCTTTCTCTCCAATTATATGAAAGTAAAGTGCCCTAAGGCTGAAACACCCACTTACATATGTTTTAAAAAACACAGCATCTGCCCACTGATTCAAACTTGAATCAGTTTTATTCAGTCTCAAAAATAGTTTTGACAGTCACAAAAGTATAGTTATGACTAGGTATACTTTGCCTTTGATGATCAACCCCTCTTTTACGATTACATGGTAAAAGGCCTGGGATGTATCAATCATATTCCATTTTACTTGAAAGTCAACAAATATGTCCTGTTACGATTCTTTGCAGTGCTTTGCAGCATTCTCTTTCATTCACCCCACGCACTTTGACTATTTGAGAGGTGTGTCATGTTTCAGAGCTGAAATGAAATAGAAATGTCCTTTCAATTTAAATGAAAAAGATTTCATTTTTGGGGCGACCTTTGAATTATCATCATTACAAAGAAGTATATCCACCATATCACAATCCTTTCACCTGCATAGAGGCAATTTCACGATCTAATTTGCAGAGCATCAACATATCCATTGAAACTGGTCACTGTGTAAATATTTTGTGTAAAGCTGTGATATCAATGTTGCATTATTTGTGTGGGTTTAAAGAAAATATGTGAAAAGCCTTTGATTTTTTTGTCCAATATGCTGAAAGCCAGAATATATGTGACATGATTCAATAAAAGGGTATTATATGGTTATTGTCAGTCATGTCCCAGGAATACTGCTGCCATATTTTTTTTTTCTAGCTCATGTGACAAACAGGATATTCATTTCTTATTTTGAACTGTCAAAAAGTTAGTACATATTTCTATAACATTCTGAATCATCATATCATTAATGGTGTTTCTTTCTCTCCCTGTCTCTTCCCAACCTTCCTTGTATGTGGATGACCATCTCTTCTTCTTCATCATCTCCGCTGGAACCTTCTATTTATTTGATCGTACAGGTGAGTACTTCTACAATGTTCTAAGAAGTTTGAATTTACTAGTTTCAAATTGAACTGAGGGGATCATAATCAAGTTGTATTCAAGGGATTTTGCTTTATTGTAGGAAATTATCCCTAACAGTAATTGAATCATCATTGAATATTCACTACAGGTTGATATCTATTTTTGAATATTCTAACTATTACATTGCGACCAGATAACTCATGTTCTTGTAGTAAACCACATCTCTGATTCCAAGTCTTTGATCAGACCATGCGTGCAGGCTCTTTGGGTGCTGTTTGGAATATGGGTGTATTTAGTTTCTTTTTTGTATAAACATACTACCCACTCATGTACATTTCAAACTCCTGTATATACATGTATTTACCATAAATCTTGACTTAAAACATATCTACATTCAATAGACTTTATGGCTGTTACGTTAGCTTAAGGTGGCAAAGCTCAGTAGTGTTCCGAGCAGCGTCACATGTTGATACAATCTTTATCTTGCCAGTGTGAAGGAATGTGTTTACCATTGAAGAATATCACCTTCATCATTTAATATTTCACTAATTACTTTATTTGTCTCAGTATGGGGGCTGTTTGCTTAGTATCTATGGAGTTTACCCAAGGGCATATACACGTAGATTCCCAGGGACCGTGTCTTTTGAACGTGTCTTTTGAACGTGCCAAATACTTATGACAATGACATAAGTTGGGTTCATGTGACTGTTCATAAACTTTAAGTTTAGCCCATGGTTTTAACTTTGAGGTTGCCTGGTAGATACGGGCTGTGAGGACGCATGCCCTCAATGTTTTGACACTATAAGCTTGCTTGAAGTTTTAAACCACAAGTTAACGCAAAAACTATGGGGTCGATCATATTTAAAATGCAGATACAATTAACTTTGAGGATTTGCCTTTTTATAGTTATGGTTGACCTAAATGACAGCTTTCTTTCTAGTACTAGTAGTTTGAAGCTTTGAGCAGTCATTGTTTTAGTGCCATGCGAAGCCTCATTATTGTTAGGGGGTGCATTGTTTTAAACTTCAACGTTTTGATAACTTCAAAAACTATGGTGACAGTGAGACAGTATTGGCTTTAATTTTTGTTAAGGTTTTTTTTTTAACTCTTTTACTCTTGTGTCCCTTTTCATAAATTGGGCTGATTTTTTTACCAGTAGGTTTATTTGTTTATAGATTTCGAATATTTTCATGCAGTGCACCTCTTCCTCTTTACCTATATCCACTTCATAATGCACCAAATTGAAAACTCATGTTAGAGCCTAGCTAGCATGCATATTTTATGTGATAGAAAGAATACAGCCTCCAGTCAGGTTTAATGTCAAGCAGCCAAAGAAAATCCGAAAAAGGGAGGAAAAAAGATGGAAAAATCTGCAAACATACAGAGGAGGGTAGAGATTCTTTGCCAAAGCGAAAGGTCTCTGGGCTGATCCATCAAGCTATTACATCAGACATTTATGAGAGTTGTCAATCATAAAAAGTTGTTTTGCATTCAAAAGTGCCAGCCCTCTTTCAACAAGTATGTCTACAATGATCTATCAATATTGAACATTGCTATGATATGCCAGTGTGTACCAAGCTTTGGAGTTTGCTCTCGGCTTTCTCTCTCTCTCTCTCTCTCTCTCTCTCTCTGTATCGATCTTAGTTCTTTTTCTTTGTTTTCTTTTCCTCTTTTTCTCTAATATCTCAGATGTTTTCTCTATCTTCTTTTCTTGTGCCATCTATAATCTAATTTCTCTCTACAACTGTAACTTCCTTTCTTTTTTATAATTTCTTCTCCTCTCAGCTATAATTTTTTTGCAGTAAAATTTTTCTTTCTGTTTCCTCTCTCTCTCTCTCTCTCTCTCATTTTGTCTTTATCTTTTGGTCTTGCAATTGGATCTCTCTCTTTCTCCATCTTTTATTGTGAAGCTAAAACACTGAAGAAGATAGAAGATTTGAAATTCTAAAATATTAGTATGTTGTTGCAAAGTTACTTGTTAGCGGCTATCGTTAAGGGTGTTTGTTCCTTACGACTCTTAGAAATGTATCATTAGTCAAAATTTATTAGTACCTTTATTGTGTTTGTAGAAGGAATTGAATTGCAATTCTCACAACTGTGAAGTTAAATCTGCCCCTAATATCATACATTGTTATCTTGGTTTCTATTTAAACATTGGCGTCATTGAACATTAACAGGTTTTACCCACATCATTTTTGTTGCTAAAAGACAGTGGCAGGAATTTCCGAACCGATATGGCTTCTGAAAACAAGGATCCTGAAAGATTAGAACAGCTTCACACAACTTCTGAAGGTGTTGAACGTGTTTGCATATCTTTATTAATAACATACTTGATACATGCTGGCATTTAGTTTCAGAAAACTTTTGCAGGGGATTTCAGTTCACACAAGGCCCCCTATCATGTTAAAAGGGGCTCAATGGATTTCAGCTCATATGCAGTGGCTTGGGACAACTTTACGTCTGGCCTCTGGAGCTATTATTGCTCCCGATTTATTCCTGAATTTTACTTCCTAGAGCCCATCTTTATGTTGTTGAAAATATGAGCCCCCTTGAGAAAAATCATATCATTAATTAAGGGCGTGCCCCCCTCCCCCCTCGCATTTAATTTTGTGTTGGTGAAATTAATGCTTTCCTTCATGTGAAGGATAATATTTGTCACTCATCTGGGAGCTCTCATCAATCAACGTCCCTCATTACATACGATTTTCATGATTGGGCTTTACGTTGAATATCTAGGGACTCTGATTGCCTTGGACTGGAGTATTTGGCAAATTTGTGGAGGAGTTGCCCTACCTGAAAGACATACACCAACATCCATTGCATAGCT
>BEXV01000530.1:39238-51941 GCA_003118195.1 Hemicentrotus pulcherrimus | reverse complement strand
GGGGGGGGGGGAAGATTTTATGATGGTTGCATCATTGGTTAATACATAGATAGAAAGAATCATGATTTAACGATAATGACTCAGGTGACGAAAGGTGATGGCTGCTGGCCCTCGTTCAGACCCCATTGCTGGGATGTCTACCAAATTGGATCTCGGAACAGCTGTCGATGGGTCACACAGCTGAGTGCTGGTGGGAAGTCACATGATTCGCAAGACCACCATGGTCCATCCACACTGCCCAAGTTCTTGGATAGATAGGCTCTGAACATCTTGTTGAATGTTTCCGTTGTGATTACCTTTGGGGCGTCAGTTTGTTGGTGTATTGATAACAAAATTTTTGCTCTTCTTCATTTTCAATCTTTCCTGGTACATGTATATTGTCCATGCATCTAGGGTTTACTGAGGACCAGAAGAACATTAACTCATATATTGACACAGACCTTCTGGCTCTTACTAGATGATATAGTTGTGCATTAGTTAATTGTACAGTGATATGAATACTGTATTCAACTTTAGGTACATCCAATGTAGCCTTTAATTATCTAAGAAGTTTCATTACCAAGCAGGTCATCCTTGCAGTATGCATCAAATTAATTAATGGACGCTTATAAGTGGACTTTTGCTCTCTTCAGTCTCTGTTCCCAGAGATATAATGTGTATTACTTTGCACTTCGACAAACACTACCTACCGGTACACACATGCCCAATTGCATTATGATTGAAATTCATCAATTTGTTATCTATGTGAACCATCTCGCCCAGGAATTTATGACTGACCAGTCTGCGAGACTCCGGAGGAGGGATGCGATCCGAGTGGTAGATATTCAGAGAACTTCCCTCCTCCTAATTACCAATCATCTTCATCCCTCACCCCCTCGTCGTAGGGGGTTGATAGAGGGAGCTATTTCTGTCTACCCCATCCCAGGAGAGTGCTAATTATCCCTGAAAACACTATGGCGAGTAATACCACCCCATCATAACTTCATTAGTAAATTTTAAGATAATTTCTTAGTGTATATGTAGTTCTAGAAATTGAATTATATTGGAGGTCTGGTTAACACACTTTGCATCAACTAGACTGGATATATAAACATAGGAATACCTGTTTTTGGGACTATCCAATCAGAGTTTACCACAGATCCAAACACTTTTAAAGAATCAACTAGGAAGCAATATTAACAGAAAGCATGGTTGTATTGTATATGAAGTTGGGCATTATGTTTACACAGTTCAGAAGGCCATTGCACCCTTTTAGATTTCATGATCGGTTTCACGGTTTGTTTTCTTGAAATGTTTTGCTATCATGATTTGTTTTTCTGCATAGAAGTATACACCTTGGGCTATGGGCTTACCAGAGAAAAAAAAAAAAAACGTTGAACATTTTTCATTGTTTATGTTAGATGTGAAGGTAATTAAGATCATGTGGATATTGCGGTTTGTTTTGTTAAATGAATGTATCCAAGGTACCAGCTATTCCTATTCCACATGGCTACCTTAGGCACCTTGAGATAATTGGCCACATTTTCTCACAAAGGGGTAACAATTTTTAAACAAACTTGAGGTAATTGGATACATTTCTGACAAAGGATCTTTAATTCTTAAACCAAACCGCCAAACAACCTTTATTTTGAGGCATTTCTATGGCTTGCCTGATCAAATAACAACTTTTGAATTTTATGAAATTATGTGGATTGTGGGGTGGAAAAATGTTTGAAAAACAGCCATGCTCTAATTGTTAGTAAGTGTGCCTATACTGTCCACAAGGTGTCAAACTTCATGCAGCTCCCTGCGTAAATAGAAAGCGAGATGTTTTGTCCCTGCCACGTAAACTAACATTATTGCTTCAGCCCACGATGATTGACAAGAGTTAGTACAAAAGAATCATGAAAAGTCCAAGCAAATTCCATAATAGTAGATTACACGACTGCTCTATCTAGGGAATATAAAGTTGGTATTTTGTATCATTAAATCTATAGGAACAGAGAAAATGTAAATAGGATCATAGCATATTAGGTTTGGAATGTGATATTCGATATTTCTCAACTTTTCTCTCTATAATTTCTCTTGTAAACTGCCCCCACGATCAAATATTACATTGCCTGGACGGCACGATCGGCTATTTTTCGCCATCTTCCATGGTATGCCATTTTCTTTCTCTGTTGTGATACACTGTTTTTCACACCCAGACTGAGTTTGACGTCATATTACTGTATTGAATTCATCAGGACCGAAAGTGTATTTTCAGAAGAGGGGCAGAGATAATATTACTGACCTACTTAGTATATGACTTTTCTGCATCTGTTTTATCATGTAGAATGTTTTATTATGTAGAATGTTTTATTTTAGTGATAGAACACAAATTGAATCCAAATTATTGTGAAGTATCTTTGAAGACGAATGTATATTCAGGCTTGCAATATCAAGCCTGAAAACTTTTTTTGGTGAGGAGTGGAAAATATAGATCAACATTTTGGATTGATTCCCCCGATCATGATCAGCTTACTTCACTTGGATACCGTATTCAAATTCATTAGTATTTGAGAACAAATTTGAAAAACTTTGTAACAATTAAGTGAAGATACATGTATATATTGTTACAATGCTATAATTAGAACATGTCATTTTGGGTGTAGTTGGCGGTTAGGTCAATGACGTCCAACCCTACTGCGTGGGCAAATTTTTCACTCCTCCGTTTGCACAATGTGCGATTCCACTTTTAGAATTCCAAGGAGTTATTTGTGGTCCCTTCTTCTTTGTCAATGGTGTTTGCCAAAAGCTGTGGTACAACCGTGGTTCCCAACGTGGGTCACATGGTGTTTGTCGTATCAAGCCGTGAGTTGTATTGTCAACCCTCTATTGTTGTCTGTTGAACAGGTATTACTCATGGCTGGTCCGTATTTGATGGCTTGTAATTCCCCTTTCGTTTTTTTTTATTGGGATATGCTCCTCCCAGTCTTGTCTATTCAGAAACCACAGCCGACATTATATTTGGGGAATTTAGGTTGATTTTTGTCATTTTCCCACGATGGTTTATCTAGAAAGGAGTGTATCGTGTCGGCGAGCCCGCTCTGGGGCTGGAATACATGTACCACAGAATTATTGGTAAGAAGTAACTTTTTAGATTATATTACCAACAATGATTAATTATAATCTGGTAGCACTTTTTAAATATTTTTCTCCCAAGTTTTGTGTTTTTGAAGAGTGAATAACTTGTGTTCTATAAAGTGTGTGAATAGTGGGCCAGTTCTAAAATCCTTTCGAATATTGTGCATACATACATGTATCTTTGAGATTGGTTAGCAGTGACATCTTAGAAGTTGTTTGAGGTTTGTCCGACTTATCAATAATTTTTTAATTCAGCCTGCATTTTTACAACTCACAACATGCATGTCAAACACAATACATGTAGTTCAGCTCTTGGGTTTTAGGGTTGAAGCATTCATGAATTGGAGTGCATTTATGAACTTTTATTTATAAACTCTACATTCTGTTCATACTGAAAAAAATTCAGTATCACCAGTAATATTTGGATTTATTTTTGAACATTATTATTGCTTTTCAAGTACATTTTAATTGATTGATTTAGAATGAAATAGAGGTGTGTTTTTGTTTTTTTGTTTTTTTTAATTATTAACGTTTGCATTATTTAGCAACGGAGTACCAAAAGGTTGATGAAAGTAGTTCTGTGATCTTAATGAAATATCTTTACAGTTAAAATGAGAGTTGAGCAGTACAAAAATAGTGAAGACAAGACACCAGATTTAATACATACACCTGTACCTATGAATTTGAATGGTTAGGGCGGGTTGATTTGAATGAACTAGATTTTGTTTACCGGTCTGTTCATCGCCAAGTCTGCCCCCTTCTCTTGCTTACTCATCCAGTATCCATTCATCCTAAATCTCTATTGTAATACATGTACTACAGTAAGCTAGTCTCAATAACCATACATTCTGTGTCAGTTTGTAACAAAAGATTGAGACCAAGAAATTCGTTGACATGCTATAAGTTATTCATATTGCTTTGATCTAAGTTAGATTTTATAGACTATCAATATATGTATCTAATATCTTGGAGTCTTGGACTGCATATTATAATGATAAGCTGATATGAAGGCATTTTATTTTACATTAAGTCACAGACATTGTCTGGACTCTAGAGAGTAGGAAGACTATACTTCTTTTTTTTTTACTGACTCCATCAGGATGTAGTTTTTTAACTGCAAACACAAGAAACCAGTTTAAATGTGAGCAGGAAAAAACAAACTCCACCTTGCAAGATAATATATGAAATATTTCAAGAAATAGAAAGTAGTCCATGAAACTTATTACTATGATTATTCTTGTTAAAGTGAAAAATTAAGTTAGCCTGTTTGTAGACTAGACTATCTTCTAACTTTAATAACAAATGGTCACCTATTGATTTCTTGAGAAGTATATATGAAACGCATGGTAGGCTGCACAGTTGGATTATTCACCTGCTTTCGTTTTCCTCGGTAAGATCGTGGGATGCATCCAAGTTTCTAAGGCATGAGTTGGCGGTTTCAGAAAATGTGAAATATTTCTTACAGATGTTTTGAGAACCAAAAGTTGAAGTAGAATTGAATACTACCTTGTGAATGCAGGTTGTGAAGAACATTTGTTTGTTTGAATATTGGTTTTTCATCTCTTAAATGCATCAATATAAAATTGTAGGCAGGTTTTTATTCATTAGCTTGAAAATCATTGTTACAAAGTCTGTAAAACTATTTGTTCCAAATGTGAAAATATAAGCTCTTGAAATATGGGGGCCTGAACATGTGGGTTTTAAAAGGAAAAGGTGTGTGTGTGTGTGTGTATTTTGGGTTTTTTACAGACGTGTATCAATCAGATATGATTATTTACTTCTGGGGACCGACTTTTAACGTCACCATCCGAAAGACGTGACTCAGTTTCGAACCTGTGTCCTCGGCTGAATCAGGAAAGGAAAAGGAAAAACTGTTTGTCATTTTATTTAGCTGTAGACTCTTTTGGTTTCATCAAATGGTTATGATTTTGACCAACGTCAATTTCCGGAACAGATGCCTACAAAGTGAAACGTACGTCGTTCATAAGTTTGGATACCATCTTGTATCAGGTAAAAGTTGTAGACAAAAGGCCCGGAATCAGACAATCGTGAACCAACATGGTTCTGTTTGTCCAGATGATACTTTTACCATGCCAGTGTGGTGGTGTATTTACTCAGGCCTTTTGTGCTAGAAAAGTACAAAGGAAAATGATGACCTAAAAAAGAGAGAGAAATATAACCGTGCCACAAGTTTGAAGGACCATGCTTGCATCACTGCATATTTGGCATTCCGACCGACATTATGCAAATGTTTTTCTGTCTGGTTAAGAAACAAAGCCACAGAAAGCAATATTTGACAAGGTCATGCAAAATGGCTGTGTCATATATGAAATGAACGGAGAGATCAAAGTGTGTTGTTGTGGTATAAAGGGTGAAAAGGGTACCTTTCGTGCACATCCATTGTCTGTACAAATATTAATATGTTGCAATTCTATGTAAATTAAATGATCCAAGTTCTTTTAAGAGAGAGGGGTTCTATAGTGTGCGGCTTTTGGTACTGTGTAATGGAGAAACATTTATTCTCTAAATCTCATACCTTAACTTGCAGATATGCCTAGCATTTGCAATAGTTCAATGTAAACAACAAAACAACAAACAAAACCGTAATGAAAATTTGTCTACCAGCAAGGTTCGGGTCAGATTTGATTTCATTGTTTTTTTCTGTCAGCCAGAATTTTCTGGCTCTTCAGTTTGTAGCGATTGTACTTGGACTCTTGACGGTCATACGGTCAAATAATTGGATCCTTATTCTCTTTTCACATACCATATCTGTACTTGATTGACAACTCTGTCATGACAGATTGTTCTGTTATAGGTTCATGATCGGGAAGGATTTAAAAATAGACGGCAATTTTCACCTTAATCTCCATCGATGATCAGGGATAGGAATGGCCCTCGATACATCCACGGTCATGATTGCATATAGTCACACATGCAGGCATTCCTTGGAGGAATAGATAGCCTTTGGTATGTGTAGTCCCACATGCAGGTTTTCTTGTGAGGAATGTCCTTTGGCTCGTCCATGGTCATGGTTTTGTAGTCTCACGTGCAGACATTGCTCTAAGGTGAATGCCAGCTGAAACAGGATATTTTGAGCAGTAGAGGGAGACATTGAGAATAAAAATGTTGTTTTTTCTCCCTCAAATGAACAAATAAATGAACAAATAAATGAACAATGGGGGAATTTGTTCGCAAAAAATTTGTTACAAATCTCGCTATCACTTACTATTTCTCATTACATATTTAATTCAAAAGATAAGCAATACCTGTGCTCTTGACTAAATCCAAGCCTTCTCTTCCCTTTCTTTTCCATGCATCAGGGGGTCGTCAGCGTCTGATTTCCGAGGCCCCAAGAGCCCAGACCTGAGAAAGCAAGCCCAGGAGAATGCAGCCATGATGAAAGAAGCGATGTACCCAACAACGACAAGTACAACATCATCTTCAGTGGACCGCTTGCCCAAGGAAGTGGCAGAGCAGAAACCAGTAAATACCAAGAGGGTCATAAAACGAGAGTAAGTAGTGTTGTTTTTTTTTAACTTAAAAAAAAACATTTATCTTGTTATTCTTTTGATAAATTGATGCTACAACTCTGCCATTTAAAGCTACTTTACGTTCATGCAGGAAATTTGCTTGCTGTAAATAAAGTTGTCATGCAATAGAAATCCCTAATTTGAACTCAGTTGCTATGGATATGAGGGTGACTGACATGATGACAAGAATTAGTAGCAGAAAAAAAATTCAAACTTGTAGTAGGTATGCCCCACCCCTAAGGTTCCTTACAAAGCTATTCTTTATATAATCTTGTGTCAATAATAAGTTTCAGTATGATTAAAGTTATATTGACATTTTTATTTCTTGATCTTCTGTTGATCATATGGTACTTTCATGATTGCAACGTTACTTTTTCATCCCTCCCTGCAGATCCCAGCCCAGCTCACCGAGGCCCAAATCTTGGCACACCGACGTTAGAACCCTGAGCCAACCGGACCTGTCCAGGATGCCCCAACACAGCCGGCCACGACATGGGGAGCAGTCCCAGCCACGATACAGGAATCCTCCGCCAACGCAGTACAACAAATTCCACAGCTCTTCGGATTCTTCCTTCATGATGACCAGCTACGAGGAGAAGACTGGCTACCACCAGCATGGCAGGTCCACGGGGAATCTTAATAATAACAGTGCTGAGGACACGATAGAACCCTTACCTGGGCACGTGCAGAAGAAAAGGGAAGCATTTGAAAGGACGATTATGTCGCAGAGCACGGATAAGATTAACACTGAAGACCAACATGGGGATGTGTATAGTAAGAGGTATTCCAAAGGAAAGGAGGCAATAACGCAAGGTGTGAATCCCAAGTTACGAAATATCCGCCACGATATTGAACCCGCAGAGACTTATCCTAAGGTGGTTGTGGCTACGCACATACACAGTGTCCAGTCAAAGGCTGTCCTGGGCAGAGTACCAGACAGCAGTGACCAGACAGGTCAGAAGTATGGAGGTGCACAGGATGTCAACATCTACGCTGTCCAGATGCCGGAGAGGCAGATTGCCAGTTCAGCAGATTCATCTGTCACAAGGAATTATGCGCAGGCGCACAGCAATCTGTCGGGGAATCCTCAGACAAGTTACGTTCAGTCAACTTTTGGTTCCAACCCACATTCAAGTAGTTTTGCCACTCATCATGGAGAAATCAGGAAGGTGCCACCAGCTATACCAAAGAGAGAAGACTCTAAGACCAAAACCCAGGCATATAGCGATCACGTGAAGTCATCATCATGGCCAGTGTCCACGATCAGTTCAGAGACCACTTGCACGTTGACAGTGTGTCCAACAATACTCCCAAGTGACTTGCCTCCTGTAAAACTGACGAAGACAGAGAAATTGCAAAAGTCACCCATGCACTCTGCTTCACAATCCAATCCAAATCAGAATTCAAATAGTACAGACCAACATATCGTCCAGGCAAAACGGATAAGGATTGACGATGCCAGTGAACATGAATTTAACTTTGAGGGCAGTAATATGCTGAGTAGCGACAGTACATTAAATACAAACACGAGGCCTCCATCCCCTCCAGTGCGAGACAATGAAAATGGACATATCAAACTAAAACAAAGCAAAACAACTAGGAGTTCTGATGACAGGTTTAACACATCTGATCACTTGATCCAGGACTATCGCTCTTTCTTGGAAAAGACAGAGCAGCAGCAGGAGAACCTGAAGTCTATTCAGCCTGTTAATAGTGTGCCGGAAAGCAAAAACACAAGGGAGCTTTTTATGAGAACTCATGATTTTAGTAAAGCAACTCAACAAGAAGTCACAGAAAGTTCACCAATGGCACAAACGCAGCCAGCAAGGGATATTACTACACGGAACTCGTGGTACCAGGAGAAGAAGAAACAGAGGAAGCGCTCGTCGCTGTCTTCAGAGGATTCATTGAACTTTTCTGAGTTTGACCTAAACAAGAAAAATCTGGGACAGAACCCTGCAAGAACCTGGCGCAACCCAAGTGAAAGTCGCGATGACGAATGGAAGGCTGGGATGAAGCCAACATCCCCTGACTTGCATATGCAACTAACTGGGCATCCTCAACAGCCCCAGCAGCAACATCCTGTGGAGCCCAGGATTTCCAGCCATTCACGGCAATCCAGTGATTTGGACAATCCTAATGCCCCGAGGAAGCGCACACCAATTAGCCCTTCTCTGATGGAAGAAACCTTCAGAATGGAGCAGGAGCCAGAGCGGAAGACTTTCACTGAGAAGGTGGAGAGGACTGTCAATCGGCAGGAGAGCAGAGATAGTCGCAAATCCGGCATATTTGATCAGAATGACGATTGCCAGCTTGAGAAATTCCAACCGGATGGTAATCTCTCTGAAAACTCAATTCTTAGGAGATTAGAAAGAGAAGGCTCTTTCAAGAACAATGTGAACCTTGATCCGCAAAGGTCAGAGGGCAATGAGACATCTGCAAGGAAGACTATGCCAGATACGAAGAGGGACCTTCGAAATCTAGGTCTCTCGGAGGATGCCTTCAAGCAGGATCACAGACCAAAGAGTAACCACTACAAATCTGGGTCTTTCACACATGATACAAGGGGGAATGCTGGGGATCCACGCCTTATGAGAACAGCACCAGTACCATCATCACATCAACGCACACATTCCATAGACACGTATAACCGCAACCCTCCGAGGAGGCATGAAAGTATTGAACGGAGGGGAAATCCAGTCTCCCGTGAAAGCTCCTTTTCTGAACACAAGAAGTCGAAATCAGATTCTGACCAACATCCTAAACCAGATCAGCAAAGGAAGAAGATGTCTGATCCTATCAACAAAACCCAAAATGTCAGGAAGACATCAGATCCTGAGAACAGGCAACAGATCTGGGATGCCCTCAAGGGGTTCGTGCATAACAGACGTTCTCCACCAGGCACTAGTCCCGCCAGCTCTCGTCCACCTAGCATGTCGGGCTCCGAGCAGTCCCTGTATCGCAGTGACATGTATCACTCCACCAGCTCTCTTGCCAGTGGCTACTCCAGCAGCAGGCATTATCCTCAGGATTCTTTGTCAAGCATTGGCTCCTCCTTTTCCCACCCTCTGCATCAGCCGCAGGATTCGGGCTTTGGGTCAAACAGCGACATCTCGCAAGTCCGTGGCCCGCACTCCCCGTCCCAAACGGGCGTGGTTTCTCCAAAGGATGTCCGCATTGCTGCCTCCATCTCTCATTCTTCCTCTATGTCACCCTCGGGTCCGCAGTACCAGACTACCAATGAGCGAAGGAGAAGTCACCAGATTCAAAGACCACCACACCAGACCAAGCACCTTACCTCCAGGATGTCTCTCGACTCTATAAACGTTCCCATTTCTCGTAACCAACAGGACAAGATGAGGCCAAACCGGTCACCCCAGGAAAAATTTGAATTTCCACCAACTCGACAGATATCACCTTCACCATCATACAATGTAAGTAATTGAAGATGTAGTTCCTTATTTAATAACAAAAAACATTGAGCGGTAAATTGTGATCCTTGACATCAGAGGAGGAGTTAGTTCTGGTTGTATATCAGTTAATTTCAGGAAATGTGTTTGATAAAATTTGATATTTTGAATACCATTGTTCCAATGAAGGAGCACTCCAAAGACTATCTCATTAAAACCATGTATTACTTTTAGAAAGACCAGAAATGGATTATGGTGAATTTGTCTACAAATTTGCCTTTCACATATTGTCTGGTATGGAATGGAAATCAACACCATGTCAAATGGTATTAGTTATCCTCCTTCTGGCTCTTAGCAGAAGATGCGGAAGTTCCGTTGCCAATGTATGAAGAAATATTCAGAAGGGCCCTGGAGATCTTAATTTTTAAGGAAATAAGCATTTTTTTTTTGGGGGGGGGTTATATATTAAATTCTTAATTTATCAAAAATTCTGTAAGATTTTAAGAGGAGTAAATATATATTTTTGCAATTCACCTTTACAGGTACATGTGGCAGAACGAGTATCGATATCTAGCCTTAAGGAGGAAGAGAGCAACAAAGAGGGCACCGTTATTTACGAATCGCTGCAAACCGAGCATACGGAGACGGAGGCAAACCACCTAATCTTCCGGTACCCTCCCAGACCAGACCCTACCAGACCAGACCATACCAGGTGAGAGACCGTAGTATCTCAAATACAATCACAATGACTTTCAAGAATTCTACTCGGGTGAAATTTCAATGTCGTGTAGTATAGCCTACTGAAACCATGTCTGGATTATGACATTGTAATGTTGGCATGTTTCAGTAGGTTATGCATGAGGCTGTTGGGTTGTTTTATGAAAGTTTGTGCGATTGTGTTTCTGTCTTCTTTTAAAACAACAAAATGAATGCTGTACAATGCTTGCCTTAGTAGTAGTGTTCTTATTTAGACATGGGTTAAAGCAGATTGAATAAAGTCTAAGGTATTTGTGCCTTGATTTATAGTCCATTGATGAAAGTCTACATGAAGATCATTAATATTTAGTAACTTTACAGATTTTTTTTTTTTTAAATATCCTCATTTGACTACCAAAAATGTTTGCTCTGAAGCGAAACTTGAGAGAATTTATAAAGAAAGCTTTGCATAATTTTTGAGTCCATACAGCATAAGCTTTATACCTTTAATTTATATTATCTGTGGTTCAAGAATATTGTGAATCTTTGTCAATATTTTATTGTTGCCTGCTAATTGAATATGTGTTGGTACATTATTTTATCGATCAGCAACTCTGGTGGTCAGAGAACATCGCCCAAATCATCAACAGTTCAACCTCCAGTCAAAAGCTTGTCCATGGACCCCTCATACCAAGAACTGGAACTCAGCCCCCCTCCACCACCCACACCCCTAACCCCTCTTGACGGCAGTGGTAACATGGAGTTCCCCCCTCCCCCGCCAGAGCTGGCACCTGCATCCAACACGAAGAGGAGCAGCCCTAAGCAAGAACCCAGTGAACAAACTGTAAGGCAGGCAACACAAGAGGGCAGCATGCCACTAACCAGCCCAGAAAGAATTACACCCAGCTTTGCAGAGCAGCTGCAACAGTGAGTTCATACTTTGGTTATTGGTGTGCATGAAGGGCATTTGTGTGTCTGTGATTGTTTTGTGGGGTTTTGTTTGTGGATGTATTATATGGGGTTTCCTTTTCTCTGTTGTCTGTAACTGTAATGTTATTCATGTCAATTACTTTTAATTCTGTGTCTTCATTTGTCTTTCCTCCCTGACTTGTGGTTGCCTCTTCAAAATCCTAATTCAAGCAATCTAGGTTGTAATACCTTTACTTACTGGTTGCTCCATACTCAATATTGTTCTACTTAGATGAAGAAGGGCATTAACTCAATATGTCAATGATTATGAATTAACATTCTTCTAGCACTCAGCAAATGGAATGTGTGTTCTTTACAAAACATCCAGGGAGGAGGAGTTTATCTTCTGCACTCGTGTTATCGCGGCATACATATTAAAATTCTTCCTGGGTAACTTTAGCATCATTCTTAGCTGACATGAGTTGAGCTTTAACTTAACCCATTAAGAACTGAATTCTCAATTGCCCATAGGCTTAATGCCGGGACCACCCGGTTCCCACAGCCAATGGGTTAATCTATACAGATATTTACAATCACACCCATCAGTGTGTACTGTTAACATCCAGGTACATTATAAATAGCCCCAAATAATCACCCAATATCTCATTTTATCACAGTTCCAATATCAACAAAGTACAGAAATAGCTCTTAATGGAATTGAAACCTTTCAAGTTTTCGCTCTCTGCAAAGGGTCAAATGGATTAAGATAAAAGATGATAGACTTCTCTGAAAAAAGGAATGATTGCGATATCTTTTGCGCTTAGGCAACCAAATCCGCTTGCCTCTCCAGCTCTTAGCTTGTAATTCTATAAATGATGTTATAGTTCAAAATTGGGCCAAATACTTTCAGTGAGTTTTTTTTTGTTTTTTGGTGCTGTTACCTTATTATTGATGCTATGATGCAAGATTTAGGGAATTGGTAAATTCCTTTTGATGATGCAATAGGTCAGTATGAGATGTTGATATCTTTATTCATGACTGTTGGTAAAAAAA
>BEXV01000530.1:17707-31952 GCA_003118195.1 Hemicentrotus pulcherrimus | reverse complement strand
CCCCCCCCCCCCCAAGAGTTTTGTCTTTCCACTGCTTAGAATCTCAAGTGGGGAGTGCCTAGGAATGGGCAATAAACTCCAGTTGCCAAGTTGAATAACCTTCCAATACGCGAACTTCCCAACTCGGTAATGGCAGAGGGGTCTAAAGTCAAGAGAGAAAATGGCAATAGCTGAAATTTACGACAGGACCCAACTTTTTTACATGCTGGTGGCCTCTATACCTACTGGTATGTCACAAGAATTGGTTATTCTTTATTCTTGCTCTTTTTATGATTGGCAGTGGAAGGCCAATCATGATTAAAAAGTGAAGGCAAGGTATTTTTTATGTGATTATTTAGAGTGTGCATTGTTGGGTATCAATGATTTTACCATCAAATCACATCAAAAGAAAGATCTGTTACCAATTTTCTACTTGAGCTAGGATCTTAAAGTATTGAAATGCTCCCTTTAGTAGCATAAACCTGTTATAAATTGGTTAGTCCCCCCCCCCACTCCCCACCACCAAAAAATTCACCCCCCCCAAACCCCCCTTTTTCAATTTTTAGTTGCTGTTTCTGAATACTAGCTTCTATAGCAGTTATCTGGAGAGGTTACAATAGGGAGGTATGGGGAGAATGTTTCTTTTCTCTTAATTCTATTCATAGCAATAAACTACTTCTATTAAACTACTTCTGTATATGATAGATTACTGCATTTTCCATTCTTTGAAACTGACTGGAATTGCTTGTTGCACCAGGTCTTAATCTGCTGAAGTAGACCAAGCAAATTTGCTGTGCAATTAGACTGGAATTCCTTACCCCCCTCTCCCATGCTGAAGTCTCTAAATTTCCTCCACTCCACAAGATGAGTCCACTGTAGTTGAAAAGGATAGAAAATGGACAGTTAATACCCTGGGTATGTATTGACTAGCTACATACAAAGGCATTCCTCCCCCAAGAAAATTGGAGTCTTATTGTACGCCTAACTTTTGGTAACTTTTTTCCCCCAAAAAAACTTTTGTTGTTGTTGTTTGATGATACTGTAGTCCCTATTTTGGAGAGGATTTTAGCTGAGAATTATTAAAGGCAGCTTATGATTTGAATAAATCAAGTGAAGGCCGTTTCTAATATGTAGGATTATAAAGCTTGTGCAGTTGCATTTATATGCCATCATTGTACTTCGTAACTTCAGAGGGGTTTTTCATGGCAATATTACTTCTTATGTCTGTCTGAATATCTGTGATTTTCATTGTTTATTCTTTTGTCTCTTGCTCCGACCCCCCCCCCCCCCCCCCCNNNNCCCCCCCCCCTCCCTTGCTCTCTCCATGTTTTGATTTTAAAAATGCTTGTTCCTTTTAGCCATAAATAGCTATTTGTTCTTTCCCTCTTATGAAATGTCTTATTTGCAATTTAAACAACTCGGCTCTATCGTAGAATACTTTGAATTCTTAAGCAATCCAATCTGCTATTTACTTTTATATCCATTTTGTTACCAAGTCTTGGAATAAGTTACTTTTTTAAAGTCTGGATCTTAACCCATTTCCCCCCTCTTGGCCCCAACATTTCCAGCCAGTGATGTAACTAATGTGTGATTATAAGATGAGCACACATTGATAACTGACTGATAGCAGTGGCCAGTGATGGTCAAGCGATTTGCATTGTCCAAGTTCCTTTTCATCTCGGGCACCTTAGTCAGATCTAACCCTAATGAGGATCACATGTTTGTAGAGAGAGATATAGACAGCAGCTTATAAAGTGGTGTGGTTTTGTCTGTTATTACAGGTGTTATAAGCTCGAGACCTATATTATTATTGCTCGTCTTTGATTTTGACAGATTTTGGTAAGTACATGATCCATCAAAAGAGATTAATGTTAGCGTGAAATATGATGACATTCAACATGCGTTACTTTTTATTTGAAATCAGTCAAGATACAGCGTAGAATGCAAGATTGAAATTCCTCCATTGACACTCAATCAGAAAATTATTTGGAATATTTGTTATTCCCTGAGCCAAGATCCAGTTTGCAATTTTGTGGAAGGCCATTTTTTGGCTTTTTGTCTTGCAGTTGCATTGTGCAAAAAATCGTCTAAAAGTTATTGGTAAAGGTTGATTATGTTGATAACTGTGAGGTTTTGGAATCATGAAAATGATATTTGATTTACTCTGGTTGAGAATCATATGCAGTTAATTAGTGAGCTGCACAGAGATACGGGTATATGGGAGTTCACACGGATCTAGCGTCCATATTTTGTCTAAGATTTCAGCCTTTTCTATTCATATGACTGAGGAATGTGAGAGCACTTCAAGAGCAATCCTGTTCATACGACATATTGCCTACTATATTTAATTACTATGGAACCTTGGCTGGATTCTGTAATGAACATTTCATTGATTTTCATTCAGCCCTTGCAAGGGTTCAAGAAGGGAATGACCTTATTTTGTTAAACTACAAAATCCAGTCAAGAACTTTTCCTTCCACAATAGCTCAAAATGACAATATAAACTATCCGTTGTGAATGATCAAATCATTATGAAACCAATGATGTGTACCTGCCAATGCGGTCAAAGCAACATTGACTCTTGAGACTGTTTCTGAATGTTTCTGTTTAGAGATTTTTCTTCCAACCATGTTTCATTTACTTTGGAATGGTTCAGTCAAGCTGCTTTTGTATTTAAAAAACCCTTGATGATTTAGCTTCTCACTTTCTTGGTGTGCCCATAGGTCTCGTCAAGTGATTAGTGTCATTTTACAGATTACGGCTCTTATTTCTTGGACTAGTGCTCCAAAGCCTTGATTGAGCCTCTGCACTTTGATAAGGTCAGAAATTGTGAACTTGGCATTTTGATTCTCTCCACTTAAATTTATACCACTTTTTTTTTCTCTCTCTCTCCCCCAGTTTATGTTGGTTATTGAGGTTTTCTGCCAACTTGCCCTTTTGTTAACAATGTATACATTTTGGGCTCAATTTACTGTAGTAAGAGAGCTCTAAATTGGGAAAAGTAAATCAAGTGTGAAATTGAATCCTTCTGGGGGGAAATAAAGGGCATTCTAGTTCATTTACATGCAGCTCTCAAAATAATTTACCCCCCCCCCCCAAAAAAGAGTTCATTTTAATTTGGGTGATTGAACTTTACAATAAAGAGCAGCGTAGCATGTGGTAAACATTGATACAAATGAAATGGCATTCAATTTTGGAAAGCACACATAGAAATTTGTTATAAATAAATGTTTGAATTGAGCCTGAAATGCTTCAGACTCGAGAATATGAAATATGGTCTTGTCAAGAAAAGACAGAGGGCTGGATTTGTTTTGTTTTTTCTGGCCATATGTTTCATTACATCTATCCCGGTATAGAATTTTCTTTTCTTTTTTTTAAAGATGTAAACCTGTAACAGTAATGTACTAGCTCTGTTACATAGATTTGTAATTTTTTTCTAAATTTGATGAAAGCAGTACAGGTCTCAGAATTTTTTTCTCTTTATCTCTACTGCATTGGTGTCTCCCCATTTCTGTTTGTAAGATGAGGTCATCATAGCCTGAGGGTAAAGGTCACCTGAGGTCACAAGGTAGTCTGTGGTATCTGAATCCTCCCTTGGCAGTCTTAGTATTCAGACTTTAAACTTTGTGTTTTAAGTCTCATAAGTAACAATTGACTAGAAAAGAAAATTGGAATTCAGTTTGAATTAATGCTTATTTTATCAATATTTTGTTCTGATCAGACTCAATTGTTAGGATGGGTGAGCACAGACTACTCCCTTTCTTGGGTGTGTTGTATTCAGGCAGGGTTTTACAGATGTGTCTACAAAGATCCCATTAGATTTGAAGAATGTCCCCTCAACTAATGACATGGGGTAAAGTCATTACTTTTCAGACCAGAGGCTGAATTGGTAATATCTGTAATGTTCATTTCAATTTTGTAATAAATGTATTCCCTGTAGGATCTTTCTCATATCTATGTTGACATTAATTAGCATAAATTGCTTTCAAGACGAAAACGCAGCCCACATAGCATTACCAGACTTATGCCAGCAGAAAACTGCTGGAATAAATATGAAATAAACAAGGCCAGCATACAGCTTTAGGGTTAGGGTGTGGTGTAGAAGTGTTATGTTCTAGAGTAGTGTTTGATGTATTTGTGATGATGACATCATCACTTGTAATCATGTTTGTTACATGTGTTACTGTACCCTAGCCTTGTTGCGCTCACTGCCTCTATTTGAACACTCATCAATTCTCCGGTTATATACCTACCAGAAAATAGGTTCAATTTTTGCATAGTTGGTAAATCAAGCTCACCACCCCAGAGGTTTGTCTGATCGAATTTGTGCATAAGCATTCATCAGGTGAATACCCATATTTGAATATCAATTGTTAGTTTAACCTGTGAACCCTAAAACATTTATTTATTCATAGCATGTATTTAAAAATACATCTGTCCTCTAATTCAATAGACCTGTTCAGGAATGTATTCAAATTCAATTCAGGGCCCTAGTACAATGGTGTCTACTGATCACTCTACTGAAGCTTGCCCAACAATTTGCATTCAGGACAGGCTCCCAGACTACATGTATGCATGACATTATGCTAGTTTGCAACTAGGCTTACAGTTTGACATGCTCCAACAACAGTATTTGGTTTGATATTGCTCATACTGGATTCCAGAAAGTAAAAGATGCTACAGTGCGATTTGCAGAGTGGGCAGCGCCACTCCTTCATTCCCATGGCGATAAAAGGAATCACATATCCCGCCCACATCATTTTTTTTAGGGCAGTAAATGTGATATGAAACAAGTTCTCTTCCTGTTTGAACAGCTGAACATTTATTGGGCAGTTTCATTGTCATAACCACCCCCCCCCCCAAGAAAAATAAGAACAAATCTTTTAAAGTGTAGAGAAGGGAGGTCACTTTGGGCTTATTCAGGTGGAGGGGATGTTTTTCTAGCGGGATGGAACAAGGGACCTGGTAGCTCTGTGGGATCACTCCAGTTTAGGAAGTACCACTGCTGGGTGAGATGGATGACTGAAGAGGTTTATGCATCATGAAATTTATGGCACTCCTTGGAGACGATTTGGTAGGGGTCACCAGAGGAACTATTTCCACAAAGGGGCATCTGTGTTTGATGGTCTGGGGTAATTTGTAGGGGAAATACTGAAGGATTTAGGGTGCTAGAAAGACCACATCTGGTCATGTGTGTGGGCTGGTTTATTATATATTACTGAGGGTGATTTTAATGAAAGGAACAGTAGGGGTCTGTATTTTAATTGTTAAATTAAAGAATGTTTATGGGTAATGATTAAGATTTTTCACGTGTTACAGAAGAAGAAAACAATTTTAATCTCTTGATATGTTTTTCAGGCTCTTTTTGTTTTAGCCTGTTTTTATTTCCAGCAACTACAGTAGCCTACCCTTTAAATTTTGGAGGCCTCTTCATTTTCAGTTTTGTGACTTATAATAATGTTGATGTTAATGTGTAAAAGAGGTGACAACATTGACCTCTTCATAGAAAGTGGTGTTTCTTGAACCAACACTAACCAGTATTTCCATAAATAGTGTGAGCTGATCAACAATTCTAAGCAACTTGCTGCCATATCCTCGAAACAGTCGAGGGGTATATAAAGCAAGAATTCCTTCTAACTCGTCTTTCACCATTGGGAAAATGGCCACTACCCCCTCACGGTCTAGTTCAAAGCTAGCGTGACCCGAGGCCGACATGCCTGGTGTCACTTCTCCCTGGTAATATTTCCTGCTGGTCACAACACCAATCTCTTATCGGCCCCCTCTGGCCACATTCCATCTAGATCAATGAGTTGTCACAGAGCAAGAAGCTCAAGTTTAATATTTAATATATATAGAGGAGTATAATAAAGCGGGTTGTGTTGGGCCAAACAGGCCTATTTTTCTCTTTTTATTTGGTCATTTGGGTTAAGGTGTTCTAATCTAATGGGTTCAATACATTATACTTATTCTCTATTTTAGATTATCGATTCATACATAATGAAGACATTTTCAGAATGTTGTGTAGGAATGTGAGACAATTTTCCTGTAGGTATTGTTCTAAAATATCAATTTAAGCCCTGAAGATCTTGTTTATTTCTTTATTTGTGTTTTTGCTTGGGGGGTGATGCATGCACTCAGATCCCCAGAGCCCCTTGGTTTTATGGACCTGCTTCGGATCAATTAGGTCATCAGTAATGGAATGGACCTGTTTTGCCCCTCATCCATTAAAGCCAAGTAGAACATTCCATCACCAGGTTGTTAGCAAGAAGAAACAAGTTCAAGGAGAGGTTTTGAAAAACCTAAAAGATTCCTCCCATCTTCAAAGAAAATTTGTGAAAGATCTTTCAAAAAGGACTTCATATATGTTTTCTGATCTCGTCCTGCTTGAAATAGGAATTCACATTAAACATCCTGAATCCCCCCTTTTTTTCTTCCATCCCTTGTAGGGAGGAGTTTCTGCAAGAAGCGATGATAACATTCCTAAGGTCTCACAATGGGTGTCCTAGTTTGTCAAGTTTCTTGGTGTCATTAGTGCAATGTTTCTGACTTTATGTGCAACTAGAAATTGATCCTTGCGTTTTGGTGTCAATTGGAAATACATCCATGACGGATGGACCCGAGGCTTTGCACTTTATATTTGAAGTAGGGAAAAGTACCAGTACGGGTATTATTCATGGAATACATGCTTATGTTTTGTCATTATTGCAAGAAAAGGAGATAAAGTCAGGTAGCCAAGTTACATTTTCAAAGTTTTCATTTTGAAGTAAATTGATTATGATGATTTTAGGTTTGGGACAAATGATCCCCTTTTTCTTGCTCTCTTCTGTATTATTTTCCTGTTTCTCTTTGCGTCCCTACCTTTCCCTCTCTCTTATTTAGGTTTCTGTTCTCCCTCCCTCTTTTCATCTCTTACTAATTAATCCTTTATCATCACCCTCACATCCTCTTCACTATCACTTTAGTCTATATCAATAGAATGAGTGTTTACCTGTAAGTGATAGCAAGCTCCAGATAGCAAAGAGTTTTCTCAACTGAATCACATACCACTCATACCACATCCTCCCTGTCTGTGCCAATGTGTCTATTGTGATTAAGAAGGCCGAGGTGAGATCATTCACCGGTCTTTATCTCGGGTTACTGTCCCTCTCTGTAAACCGATCTTCATCCGTAGCTTCCGGAGATGCTTCCGGAGATGCTTCAAACTTAATCAAGTATCTTTTAATGATCCAACAAGGTCTATGTGTTATTATGTAGCGCTATAGAGTTCCGCAGTCTTAACGGGCCATGTCATACTACCCACCATGGTGATATAATTAGCAGATGGCATCAGTCTATCTGCAATCATTGCGAGACATGTATCATGTTCATCGCTGCATCGTGTATATAAAGGGAGGGTAAATCATTGTTCTTGTCATACAGAATTATATTATCATCAGGAGAGCATTAACAAGATGCCTACTTCAGCTACGCAAACTGCATTCACAAAGTATGAATTGCACTCATGTAGCATTTTCCATGTTTTGTATTGTGATGTTATAAAACAAGACTAGACTTTTGGAGTTTAATTGATTTTTCTGTTTCATATCTTCCACAGAGCTCCTTCACCAATTCATGTCCAGGTCGAACCAGTACCCTTGGCCAAAGTAGAAGAGACGACACCCTCAATATCACCCAACTCCATCATCTCAGGGCGATCATCACCGGACAATCACGACGTCGAGCCTGCCATATCCCCACAGCAGGTCCCCCGACTTCAAAGCGTCCAAGAGAATATCGCCTTCACCGACCGCAAGAACTCCCCAGGCTTCATCCGCCCTGCGACGCTCTTGGATTCGCCCACCCGTTGCAGCCAAGCAGAACCAGAGCCTCTGGACGTTGCGGAAGACCCCAGGGAAGAGGCCTGCGACGCCTGCGACGGTGGCAGCAACATCTTCACTAGAGAGCAGGAGAAGACAGACAAGGAGCTTAGAGAGGTCTCTAACCCAGTGCTGAAGTGGGTCCTGCAGGCGCTGACGCCAAGCGACACTGTCCTATCTGACCTCTTTCCTCTACCCAGGTCCAAGACGAGTCAGTCAGACACGATGACCATGGATGTAACCACACCCACAAAGTGAGTTTTGAAATTAAGTTTATTGGCAGCTATTTAGGATTACAAATTTTGTTGATGTTCTTATCAAAGTTAAGTGCAGTGCATGAGTTTCAGTTGATAATCAAAGTGGAACACTTTAAAGTCCTCTGCCTTTTATTATTACCAAAATATTTGAACCAAAAAGATCTTGACTTTCTTTCGTTTGTAAAAAGTCTTTTATATGCATCATGATCTGTGATAGTTGTGTTTTATGAAAAACATTATAAAAGGGAACCTACTTGAAATAGTATCACAAAATCTTGTTTTTGATACATGTTTTCAAACTTGGAAGCACATGAATTGTTATTCAATCTAATTATTTGCTCTGGCCCCCCCCCCCCCCCCCCCCTGCCACAGTGAAATCAAAATGTTTTTATTCAAACCATTCTCTGTGTTCCCTTCGTTAGGAGTGAGAGCGAGATGGTGATGGAGCAGAGGAGTCCCAGCGAGTGTGTGAACCTGGTGCTGTCTAGCTCCAGGTATCTCCGGATCTCACCGGCCAAGGCCATCATCCTCCAGAGGGCTCAGACCATGAACAAGAGCGATGATCTGGGCAATAACAACACCGAGCTCAGAAAAACACAGGTAAAAAGATGGCTGCCACTTCTTAGAATCAGGTTTTGGTTTTAACTATAGTCTCATATTAAATATGTTTGTAATGGTTATTTCTTCTTCGGTGATCACAAGTTGTGCTATTTAGGACTCGGTGAATTTGCTTTTGTGAACCCCCAAAGACATAAAAACTCACTTTGTATTAGAATATGACTGCATTTTATGGACACTTCCTGGCAGATTTTATTATTTGTAAATTCATGTTCAATGTATTGAAATTATATTCTTAAATCAGCAATATTTTGTATTTGTTTTTAATCACTTCAAACCATCAAGTTGGCTTACACGTTTGATCTATATTATGATTATTGAATGTGTACCTATCTCTTTCACGTTAACAGGAGGAGCTTGTGGATCGCATCGGTAAGAAGGTGGAAGACATCAAGGAGCTGCAGAAGGAGGTAGCAGAGGAGATGTCAAATCTTGAAGATATGGGCAGGTAAGTGTGTCCTTCCCTCTAATCCAAATTTAATCTTATGAGGTTTATTTTTGTAGGTCTTTTGCAGAAATTAAAGTCAATGCAAGTTGTCCTTGTTCTACCCTTTTATTGGTGGTAGAATAGGAATGGGAGTATGTTAACTGGTCATGAGAATTGTTTGAAAACTGGTTTCCATTTAAAGTTGGGGTTGATGTAAGGATACCGAGAGTAAGGGACTGTATTTTGCAATGTTTCTATGCAATTAACATCTTTCATATATTCTTTTCTCAATAGGCAAGTGATGGATAGCGTGAAGGCGACCTGCAAGGCCAGTGAATACAACAAGTGCAACATGTACATCGCAGACATTGAGAGGGTTACCAAGCTACTCCTCTCCCTGTCCCGGAGGCTCAATAAGGTGGAGAGTGTGCTGGGTAGCATAGAGAATAGCGAGGAAGAGGAAAAGGTAAGATACCTGAGGTTTAACCAACCCTTTAAAAAAAATCTTTTCAAGAATGTGAAGTAGGATGCTGTTTGGAGATTGACCAGGGGGTTGTGTCTTAAAGCTATGCGTAAACTTTACGAATGACTTGAATATGAAGAGCTAAATGGGAATCTCAAATCCTTTTTATTGCATAAGCTAAAGTTAAAACGATAATTGAGATACAGTCACACTTTGTTAAAATGTCAGAAAATATCCCATTTGGCTCTTCATATGCAAATCATTTGTAAAATCCATCATCAAATATACTTTGTTTTACTTGTAAATTTTCAGCATAAAGCATACGTTGAGATTTGCTTGACATTGTTTTCAAAATTTGGTTATGCATTTTCCAGATTTCAATCAGAATACTCCTCACATCGACTTGTAAGGTTATATTCAATTTTTACAGTCTAGTGTTTCAAAAATTATAACTCCTTTGTGAAATAGTATGATGAGCATTTCATCTTCTTTTTGTTTCGTAGGTGAACCTGGAGAAGCTGAAGGTGACCGTCAACTCTAAATACCAGGATGCCAAGATGCTGAAGGAGAGCATCACCGGCCGTCACTCCACCATCAGCTCCATGCTTCTCAACAAGATCTCCAACGACCAGCACGACAACTTCACCTACTACATCCAGATGCTTCCCAGGCATCTCATCATGGGGCAAGAGCTCGAAGACAAGGTCAAGCTCGGCGAGGAGCAGCTGGAAGCGCTTGGTGAGAGCCTCAAGCAGATGAGCTTGAGCTCGGACAGCGGAAGCAGCAGCAGCAGGGACACCAACGGGAATGTCCATGGTTTCAAGGAGGAGGCTGCGATGTCCCCGTCATCATCGTCCAATGGGATCGGTGGTCCTGAGCAGCTGAACTCCAATGCAACGAGTTCGTACTGCTGATGATGACCTCTGGGTCACTCTGACCTGACCTGACTTTTATGCTGCAATGCCATGTGACTGTTTGTGTTTTCAGAAGAACTTACCTTGAAGACTGAACGATGTAGAACCCTTGGAGCCTTTGGAACATAGATAACTGTACTTCAAAATATAGGAACAGGAGTTAATGTGTTTGGTTCATACAAGGAGAGGAGGGCGCATCAAGCTTCAATGCTTGGAGAAGTTTTGAAAATGAAGCAAAATGATTGACAAGCCTATAATGAGTATTTCACGGACGTGTGGACCTTTGTTTATTATCTATGCTGTAGAGCAAACCTTCTGGAGGCCGACGTAAAAGCAACACTTGCAAATGGGAATCAAGCAAGTCTAAAAATAAGAGAAATGCTGAAATAAGCAAGAGACTCTGGATTCCGAGCTGTGTATTTCTTCTTTTTTCTCTGTGTGTGGTATGGTCACTACGTGCATGGCATATGGATCTCAAACTAGCTGGACTAGTCTCATTCGTAGAGATCCGAAGCTGCCTTCATCTGCGGATAAACTTATTAAGAGACGGCGTGAAAGGCTGATAATGCGTCGAGGGAGAAAAATGCACAATTGTGAAGAGGGATGGATTTGAGGGCTGCTGAAGTAACAAGATACTTTGGTCTTTCAGTCATAAAACTCTTCTTAAAGACCCATATAGTTTGTGATCATTGCATCGATACCAGAAAGACTCGTTGGGCATACCCAAATCTTGACACAAAAATTATATCTGTCTTTCATATATACGATGATGTCATTAGCTACTATGATATACCTGCATCATATCTCTGTTAGGTTTTGTTATACAATATGAAAACAAGGGGACAGTGAACGTTATATTTAGTGTTGCTGTATAGAAAGAAGTGCCATACATTGCAAATGTATCAAGTTGTTTTGTATTTCATAACTTGCAATATTTGTAAGTTGGAGCCAAGAGTTTGAAAAATTACTATTTTATGTATTTGAAGTAATGTGCATGTCTACTTATTCAGAAATAGGCTATACAGAAGTATGGAAGCCTACCCTTCATATTCACCCATTAGATGCCTTCTCTTTGCAACAAGAAAAACAGTTTGTATATTTGGAACCAGAACTGCTCTGACCAAATCATGACATTGCAATTAGAAATGTTCAATGTATTTGTTCTTTCCCTTCGAGGAAATAATGCTCTGTGAAAATACAAAGCTGAAACTGGACTACAATGATAGTTTGCATTTTTCCAAAATTCAATGTAAATTTCGTGCAAACTCGACTGCTGTAGTGATTTGCTGTGTTTTAAAGAGGTGTGTACATGTAAATCATATGAAATATTTTGTACTGCATTTTCTAGGTGTTTTATACAATGCATGGATAAACCCTTTCACAAATGTTATAGAAAAGTAGAAATTGTTACAACATTTAGAGATGTTTTAAGTGATAAATGTTTCATGGAAGCATCTCTTCAAAAATGTAGCTGAAATCATGTCTCAAAAAAATTACTTATTGCAAGTTCTGATCATTCAGTCCAAAACCTATTCTGTATTCATTTTTATACAAAAGAAAATAATTCAAAATATGTCACAAAACATTTGATCTGGACTTATGTTCAAATTTAATAATTTGAAATCTGTATTCTTGAGCTCTCAGTTCTTTCACAGGACAGCAGGAGGGGTGTATTGGAATATGAAATTGAACAGATTTCAAATTGTTCCTTCTGTTCCATTCATAATAAATCATTAAAAACTCAGTGCTTTCCAATGCATTATTATTTAAGAGCCCCACTGCACTACTTATAGCTACTTGCGCCCTCTATATAGCGAACCATCGGTCCCCCCGGTCCCCCATTTCTTATGTTAAGAGCTGATTTGATGATAACCACCTGTCAATGACCTTGCAGGGTGGTCTAATCCCTCCTGTAAACTAGTACAGATGGGCTTTAACTTATATATGTGGTGGCTGAAAATACAGACAAAGCTTTTTATCATGAGCAACCAGTCTGTACCAGCTATAAATTCATTTGGGTTTTAAGGTATTTCTTTGTCAATGTAGGGTTTTGTTAACAGTAACTGGTATTTTGTGTTGTGACTGTTCTTATGTATCTTAGGCATTCTCACACAAATACATCCCAGTTTTATATTATTCCATTCTTCATGTAGTGTCTCCATTTAATAGATATTCATGATTAAGGCCAATAGTACCGGTAGTTATTTATTGCATGCCAGTTGGTGTAGAAATTCATTTTAAAAAAAATTAAAATCATCATGTTTTTCATCCATTCATTTTGACGGAGAATGCTGTTCTTTAAAAGTTTGTGTGGATTAGTGCATGTCATCAAGTATTTTTTTTAAATCCAAATTTTGACCAAAGTTGTACATGGTTTATTCCAAGATAACTTTTTGTTGTTATGATATACTTAGAGAATTATGAAGCGACTTCCCATGAAAAGGTTTCTAGGGCAATTGTAATAGGCATTAGTGGGGTTTTAGAAGATAATAGTCAGTAGTACGTAATTATTGTTGGAACTATGTTAATGTTTAATTTATTGTTAAAAAGAACATTATACCCAAAGGGGGTTTAACAGGGTCTCTTTATCTAGCAATTTGGCCTTCTTCCCCAAGGGGATGTTTATGAAAGAATGTATTTTGGGGCAAATAATAAGGAATGCCTTTTGATCTGTTTTTGTATTCATGTGAATTGTCTTGTCCAGTATAAGATTACTTTTTGTATTTGCTGTAACAGCTCATTTGTAAGTCAGTAAGAATTTGTATATAAATAAGTACTATTTTCTCTTTTAAAAGTGAAAAAATATATATATATTGCACCAGGTTAACTGGTTTTTGCTATTTAAATAATGCTGATATAAGTATTTTCTTGAATTAAGTCAAAGCTTTATCCTATCCTATTATACATGTGTATCATCAGCCTTCTTTCCATAATCATTAATATCAAACAGAAGATATCGGCTATTAAAATGTCCTAAAATGAATTTCATTGCTATACAGTGTTCTTTCTTCTTGTACGACTACAGTAAAACAAGGGAAATGCTCTAATCTCTTGCATAACACGATTCAATATGACTAAAAATTGAGATAATGTCCCAATCTCAATTACAAGTTTCATGGAATACTGATGCCACAACCTTTGCGACCTAAAATTCTACTATTGGGGAAACTTGATAACCCTACGTCACCGGAAAAGTGGCGCTAAGCAGGCGAGCAAAAATGCAAATCAAAACTTAGAAAACAGAAATATATCGAAATAGTCTTTATACAAATTACAATGAAAACAAAAATTCATGTTACAGGATAAAAAAACAATTTGCACATTTGTTCTTTATACAGGATAATTTTATACAAAAATGAAATTGAATATAACAGTTAAATGGGCTGAATTGCATAGAGTTTAACCAAGTAAGATCACAAATCTGTACATACAATAATGTGAAGGAGAGAGATGTGGTTTCAGCAATCGGAAACGAATGGATACAAAGTGATTTTATGGAAGTGGACACTGAAAATTTTGAAATAGAATTGATGATATTTGGACATTTACAGAAACATACAGCCTTATCACACACAGCTAAAATTCTATAAACATGACTAGTGTAAACGGGTTTCGAACGTGTTTAAACTAATCACGAGCCTTTCACACACAGAAATTTCGGTGCGATCGTTAATCGTTTCGTGATTAACTACTGCTCGTAAAATGCGCAGTAGTGCCATTGCGCATTGAAG
>BEXV01000530.1:0-12809 GCA_003118195.1 Hemicentrotus pulcherrimus | reverse complement strand
AAGTCAAACTTAACTCTAAATTGGACTTAAAAATTATGGAAAGCCATTAGCATCTTTGAAAATATTTTGTAAAAGTTATTTTGATAGACATTGTTATTCAAATCATTCATATTTTCTATCATCAAGGAGATTTCATGTTCTGGATGTGGAATTTATAAAAAGTCTAAAATACTTGAATTTCTGCTTTTGAATATATTTCATTTTAAGACTCCAATGGCTGTCGATAATTTTTAAGTCCAACTTAGAGTTAAGTTCTGCTTAGGATCTTTGTGAAACACCCCCCAGGGCTGGTAGCACAGTGTCAAGTAAAGAAGAGCCAGGAATGCACAAGACGATATATTGACTTGCGCATGATGTTCAATTTACAATTGTATTAATATTGGAATAGCTTCCACAAAGATAAGATGTGCTGAATTTAAAATGTTTATGTTTGATATGATGATGGAAACACCAGCGAATAGAAATGTTTATATGAGGCTGAAAAAATGGATCAGCATACAATCAGTAGTAAGATATAACCGCCCGTAACACTACAATGGCATAATCGCTTTTAAATAGGACCCGAGTGTGACAATTTATTGTCGCACACATGTATGGGCCGTCATCTTGGCTGCATTCACCCGAGTATTGTATTGAAACTTTATTCGTAGGGCCTTATACATGTAAGCTTGTATTTTTCATTTTGTATCTGATTAGGTGTTGTAGATTAGTATTTTAGGGACTTGCAGAGTACTTTTGGTGCTGTATTCTGATTTTCGGTTACCCATTTCGGTTGTTTTTTTGGCAGTATTGTTACCGTAGTCTGTAGTCTTGACCGGAGGACGGTAAGGTAATACAATATTTCTTGTCCTATTCTCCGGTTAGTTTCTAGAATTTAGGGATTTTTGCCGTGTTTTTGTTGGAATTGTAGGGTGATAAAGATGATTAAGTAATTATAGTTGAGACTAATTTAATTTGCTCAAACAAAAGGTGATTCAAGCACCAGTTTTGAGTTATCCGGATTTTTTTTTATAGGTTTCGTAAGTTGATACAATTCCATAAAAGGTTTAGGGCCTTGCCTATCACAAGTAGGGGAGGATGGAAGGCGTCATCCTTTAGCATTTGCTATTAAATAGACAATTGAAAAATACAGAAAAAAGACAACCAGATTTAAATTCATTTTAATTAAGAGTTGTTAGCTTCAAAATGGGCAGTAGGGGATACATTTAGAGATCACTTATTGGGAGCCCCATTTGTTATATTTACTGATAACAATTTGTTAGCTTAATTACAAAGTGCTAAATTAGGAGCGAGGGTGAAGTGAGGGTTGAATGTTTTGGGGATGGGTTTGTCCTTTGAAATGATACGGTCCCTCCTAGGATATTACGTTAGTATAATGGGCATGCTACCCGAGATATCGTGAATAATTATTTTCTGAATTCTTCATTGTATCAAAATTTATTTATGCAAATGTTGGTGTTTTAACTTGTTATAGGTTTGTTTACACATATTTTATATTGTAAAGATAGAAGGTGACATCATACAGAGTACGCTGTGGATCGAGGTCTTGGAAAATCAAGTTCCATTAGTTGTCCTGTGAGATGTCTTTCCTGAACTTCATTCATTTTCATATATTTGCGATGTACAAAAACATTTTTACCAGTTTATTTAACGTCTTTTTAAGAAGCCATCTTGTGCCAAGTTGGTACTTAGTGTTGTTTTTTGGTATAACTGTTTATAAACAAAAAGATTAAATTAAACAGTTGGAGTCTACATTTAGTAGACGTTAAATAATACATATACGATGACAATCTCTACAATGTGTGTTCTCCTTTTCTTTCCTTTCTGAGGACACCACAATCCAATACAACAGCACAATGATCTTGGTGGTCCCCTTGGGAACGAGCTCAGCACTGCAGCAGCAGTGGTTTTATCCAATTTCAATTTTTTACAAGTGCACTTAGAGCATTTGATTGTATGTGAATTTAGAGCTTAATGAATATGTTATTATTATCATTATTGTAATGTACAGAGTGACCTGAAAACCTCGGTCATCAGAGACCTGGCCTTGGAGGAGCAGCTAGAAACCCTCTCCAGGATGTCGGAGAAGCAGAGTAGCATTGTTAATCATCAATAATTAAATGCTTCTAAGCAGGTAGACTGACACATTATATCTAACAGGAGATGAAATGTTTCTCATCAAAATGAACTTATTCCAACATCAGAAATGGAATGGAATTTCTATCATGCTTGCAATAGAGCACACAACAAATCTATTTATTTATGAAAATTATAAGTTACAAATTATTACAAGTATATAATAAAATAGTGGTGAAAGAAGTAATGGTATGAAGAATAATTCATTGTCTATACCTAATTAAAAAAATGATGGAAACAAAATTGTCACAGAGTTTACTTTTTCTCCAGTAGTGATAAACTCCCTTTCATTTTTTTTTTTGTTGAGATCTAGACCCTAGTAATTTTGCGTATTTCTTTTTAAAAGATGAGTTGAAAATGAAACCCATTCAACATAAACAATCTGGAAGGGCTAGATTTATAAGCGATCATTGCCGAAGCTATGGATAAAATGCTTACTTTGTGCAACGGGGCCCTGGTCAAATGGACCACTCCGAAGCCAGACAGAAAGGTAAAAGAAAGGCAAATTGGGATGCTGCAGAGAAGTCTCGTCTGCTAAGTCTCTTGGCTGGCGATGGCATCATTGAGGTGGTAGAGCTGATTTGCAGCTAAGTCGGTGAAAAAAGCGGCCTGGAAGAAAATCTTGACACCCCTCCTACAACCAGCGAATCGTGCAGGGCAAAGGTATAACATTGCTCACAAACGCGGTCATTGCATCATTAACGCACGTTTGGCCAGATAAATGACGCTCTCCATGCTTGAAGCAGCTGAGGCTGAAACTTCAAACAACGATGACTACCATTGTAGCAGTGACTATTCTCTGGAACATTTCTTTGAATAGGAGAGAACCAGACATCTAGAGACGTCTACTACCTGGTGGACGAAATATCGAAGGGTTGATTGGGNGGCAGTACTTCGCATAGATGTGCAATGCAACCGAGTCTATAAATACTGGGACAAATTGAAGAATGTCTGCAGGACTCTCAAAACCTCCTGTTATGTTCTCAGAAACTTCATCTACTTTGGTCTGATCTAAGTAAATGTCCTAATCCCAACTGGAGAAAGGAAAAATACTGCAATTGCAAGACACCTGACGATAGTTCCCTTATGATTCAGTGTGATGGGTGCGATGAATGGTTACATGGTGAGTGTGTCGGTATTACCCCTGCAGAGGGAATAAGCATTGATAAGTATTTCTGTCCTTTCTGCAAGTGTAGGTAACCCATTTCCTTTCTCCTTTGCAGTTATGGATCCTGATGCAATGGAGTTGCATCCTGGCGAGGCATTCGAGGAAGATGAGGAGGGAGACGACCCTTTGAGGGTAAGGATGGGGGCCACGCCCACCCCCAGGGTCTGCCCGTAAGTGTACATGGTTGAGAAAATTGAGGTGGCTGAAAGGCAAGCTCCAAGCTGGGACAAGGGATTCACCCAGCAACAATATTATTGAATCTACTGAACGACTCGTAAATGCTATGGTGGGATGTACGCGTACTTCACCTAAGATCCGCTGGAATATCCTGCGCCATCTACCTGAATGTTTCAGGACGCAGAGGATTCACTCTGGCCCTGGATTTCAGGGAGTGCTGCGGCTGTGGCTCGCTGTGGTTCTGCGCCTTATTGCGCAGTTCGTGATTGGAGTCTGATCTGATCGATCGGTCATCAATATTATTCATTGGTAGTTTACTCATTTAACAAGTTTCGAAATAGTGAAATGATCTATCGTAAACAGTCAAGTGCATGTACTTGTAAAAAAAAATTACCATTGCCACAAGATGTTTATCCATCTCGTTATACCGTGTAAGAAGGTGATCATCACATAAAAGTGTTTTGCACTATTTTGACAATTTTGTTGTAATGCCGTCTACATTTGTTTTAAATTGTCTTTTTATGACATACATACTGTTATCGTATTAATTTGTTTTTGGAATAGTCCGTTCTGGAATTGTCACATTGGTTTACAAATATAAGATATGTTTTGTGTTTATTTATAGTTCATTATAGAGTTTGTGATTTCATAGGATATGGGTATGTTATAATAAAAATCAATATGAGGAATATTCATGATTGGGACGGATCGTTTTTGAAAATAAAACACTGATAGTTCAATCATTTAATAGGTTACCAAAGTTCAATGTTGAGTTGATTTATCATGGACAATAGCTTAAAAGAATAGATGTAATTTAATTTGATGTATTAGTTGTAAAACATTATGTATTCTTCAGATATAACGAAGACCGAACAGTCAACCACACCACAAGGATTTGCCCAATCATTGCCTATGAAAAGAAAATGAGTGCCTTAAAAAACTAACTGCCTAAGAGTCTTGGCTGCCTATAAAAAAGGGGGGAAAACATTGATAAAATGGAACTTGACATCGCAAAAGAGATTGAAGTTTATCTCATGTTAGAATTCATCTTGTTGGTCTATAGAAAGAGGATCGACTACGAGGCATCATCGTGGAGTTCAAATCTTACAGCGCCGTGAATTCCTGTCCAAGAGAAAACTGTTGAAAGGAAAGAAAAAAGCCATCGTAGAAGATCTCACAACAAATGAATCAAAAACTTCTGCAAGACACCAACTGGAGTCGCAGGTTGTTGTAACAGCTTGGAGCTTGGATGGTCACATCATTGCACTGCTAAAAGGGCCGAAACAAACCTGATAAGAAATCATAATATCAAAGCACTGCAAAATCAGAAATAAACAATTGAATAGACTTGAGGAACGGTCTCTCAAGATTACTCATCTGATTAAACTTGTAATTCTACTTTATGAGTCTCGTGAAGAGACTAATTGAGATGAGTCAGTCACAGTGCTTGAAGATGAAATAGGGCAGCACTTGCATGCTGACTCTGACGCAGTAGTTATCCCTGCTTTTGCAATGAAGTTTGCAGCACAGACAGATGTGGGTACACTACTCGACGATGAAGTAGCTAGTTCCACTTCTTACTTGTTAAATAACAAACTCGAGGATAAAGTTCTTGAAGAAACAACAGCTAAGTACTTGCCGCCAAGTAATTGCCCCATCCTCGATGTACCAAAAATTAACCCGGTAATTTGGGAAAAGTTATCGCCATTCACACAAAGTCGTGACCTGAAACTGACAAGAGTCCAAAAGTATGGCGATGAAGCGATAATGATTGCACATGGTTGAAGCCGTCTCTCAATGAATCTCTTTACTCTACTCCCTCATAAAATTACACACAAACTTTTTTTTTTATTTTTAATACTTTTACACCCGTTTTACGTCACTTGTATCGGAATATACATGTAACAATGTGAATGCCATTAGTCATGAATGTATGTTTCCAATTGTGTATCTGGAAGCTCATCTAAGAAACATTTACAAATTTGGCAAATTTTTTGTATGGACAAAGCCACATTCGATTACATAGGTTATCAGTTAAGGCCTGCACTAAATGAGGAGGAGACAAACTATCCTAACCGATAAGGTACGCCGTATACCAGCTTGCCTTGGCACGCTCTGGACCTCATCTGGCGCGANAGGAATAAGCATTGATAAGTATTTCTGTCCTTTCTGCAAGTGTAAGTTACCATTACCTTTCTTCTATGGATGTCATGGAGGTGTTGGAGGTGTTGGAGGTCCATGCGGAAGGAGAATATGAAATACGAAGGCAAAGAGTCGGAGCAGGAGACCCAGATCCCTTAATGGTGAAGATGGGGCCACCCCAACCACTAGGGTCCGCCCGTAAGCGTAACATGGTTGAGAAAATTGAGGTGGCTGAAAGGCAAGCTCCGAGCTGGGACAAGGGATTCACACTAGCAACAATATTATTGAATCTACTGGTAACTACCCATTTGGACTGTTGTCTCGTCACTCGCACTAGAAAGCATGATCACATCACTCCAGTCATCCGCACCCTACATCGGCTCTTAATCTCTCAATGAATTCAATTCAAGATCCTTCTCCTCACGTTCAACATCAACCATCATTGCGCACCCTCGTACCTGATTGAACTGATCTCACCCAAACAGACTACCCGCATGAACCCAAGATCTTCATCCAGACCCAAGCTTGCACATGGTCCTTGCACAGACCTGCTATGGGTCGGGGAAGGGGGGTATCGCCTATTGGTCTGGGCGTCCCTTCCTGGGAAGTCTATCGAGCAGCACTCTGGGGTATCACCGTTGAAGAAGCACCATCAGGGGTGTCCTATGGTGGGATGTACGCCTACTTCACCGAAGCGCGCTGGCATATCCTGCACCATCTACCTGAATGTTTCAGGACGCAGAGGAGTGCTGCGGCTGCGGCATGCTGCTCTGCGCCTTATTGCGCGGTTCGTGATTGGAGTGGGGGCTAATGAGTTTGGACTAGTTAGGCTAGTAAACTCAGGTTGGCAAGCGGAGCGACCTCATGTGACTGAGCAGGGGTTTCGATGCTCACTTTCACCTGGACCGGAAGCAAGCGTCTATAAACGGGTCCAGGGTACATCATAATCCACTGACTATGGGGAGGGTTCCAGACCATTTGGTTCATGTTGAAGGGGAAGTGAGGAATTACTGTGATCCAGAGTTCTTTGCAGCCTCTTCGCTTAGCCAGATGCTAGGGAACTCTCAGGAGGGAGCGCTGTGGCGGTTCGCGGTTGGGATTCACCCAAAGAAGGCTTCCATGTTCACATCTGAACACTGGGAGCTGTTGATGCATTACCTGGCACATCCCCGAGTAAAGTAAAGTCGGGCTTGACTTCTCAGTGCCCCCGAACCAGTGGGGGGCAGTAGGAAGATCTCCTGCATCGCTTCCTGAATCTGGGTACCCCTGGAGAAAGTGCTGGTCATGCATCTTCGAGGTCAGGGTGATGACCGCATGGGCTATGTAGTAGCCTATGTAGTACACAGGATAGCCCTGAGGACACTGGAAGCTCATCTAAGAATCATTTACAAATGAGGATTGGAGGAAAATTTTTGTATGGACAAAGACACATTCAATTACATAGGTTATCAGTCAAGCCCTGCACTAAATGAGGAGGAGACAAACTATCCTAACCGATACGGTATGCTGTATACCAGCTTGCGTTCAGCCTTGGCACGCTCTGGACCTCATCTGGCGCGATACGGTACGCTTGAAAAGCACACCTAAACAAGGCCAAGGTGATTCGTACCCTCATGAGAAAAGTTCAAAATTCCCAACTAGAGAGAAGATTCAACATTTCATCAAATCTGCACTACCCAAACCAAAAACACAAGAATTGCAACATGAAAGATGTTGAAACACAGTGGAATTCAACACTTGGCATGATAGAGTCTATATTAAATACAGAGAAGCCTTGGCAATTGACCACATAACGTTTTATCATTCCCAAATTTTCATTTCTGCTCTCACTGAAATCATCGGCCTATGGGAAGTATCAAGTGGATAGAATATTCATTCAAAGTTTTTCATTAAAAAAGAAGTTGGTGCAGTGGGAAAAATAAATCCGGACCTAGAATAAAATTGCTTAAACGCTGAACAGAGAAAGCACCATCCCTTATATCCTATATGTTACCCTATTCATAACATTGTCAGGTTTACAAAACTAATAAAATGATCATGAATTGGCTCCTATTGGCTTCGATAAGATTGAGGCGGGCATGAGAAGATGTGAACATCTTTATTTTGGTAGGAGAAAAATTTAAAATAGTCACATCGTAATTACCCAGGTCCTCTTCGAAAAGAAGAGGGGGGAAATTCCTCAACTGACAAGGGGCAGGGTCACAAAAACAATGAATACAGTATTAACAAACGTAATTACAATACAAAAACAAAAAATAAACAAAACTAAAATCAAAACAAAACCAACAAAATAAGAATACAAACAATAACTAAATAATATATACTGAATTTTGTATTTATCGTCAATTAATTAGAATCGTGTAATCAGAGTTTGATTCCGAGTCAATGATCAACAACACAGTTTGGATCTTTCTTTGCTTAAAACTGGTTTACTATATCAATATCAATATTAACCATAATCACATTACAACTCCCCCTCTCTCATAGAAAAATTCAAAGATCATTATAAAAGAAGAGTTGAAAAGAAAAGGTAGAAGAGAGAAGGGAAAAGAGAAAATAACATGGAATTACAACAAATAATTTCTTTTCCTTTCTCCTTGCTTATTTTAGATCTTTGTTCAGGTGGTTAAGAATGTTACCACAGACTGCCATAACAAGCCTGTCAGGCAGGAAGTGTCGGCAAGATTTCAAGAAGCGTTGGTGCATCGTCAACCTCAGCCCATGGGCAAGGAAAGAGTTTTGCTTTCTAAACTATCGAGCAAATGGATATTGGACTTGAGATAAGCTTAAAGAAATTGCGAGAACCCTCGCAAATTTACAATGTGAACGAAAGCAGATTCTGTACAATAGGTTGCTTTTACTTGGTATTTTCGGCAGGTTGCACCAAATTGTCAGGAATGTCATGCAAGGCATGTGGATTTACGAAGCAACAGACGTTTCATTTAAATATTTCATATCAATCCCTTACAGATAGAATCTACTGGAATGCATATCAATTATTCACAATTCATGACTCTTAATTATAAAAACTAGAACAGATAGGCACCTTACAAATATGCATCCTACTGGAATTATTATAGTACTGCTTGAAGGAAGACTTCGTTTAATGTATAAAGAGTTAGGACTGATCTAGTTCTATCGCAAAATCCCCAAATATCAAAAATTATAATCATCTCTCGCTAATTTACAATGTGAACGAAAGCAGATTCTGTACAATAGGTGGCTTTTACTTGGTATTTCAGGCAGGTTGCACCAAATTGTCAGGTGGGCCATACAAGGCATGTGGATCAGACTTTCGAAACTTGAGCTTGGATACTCATATAGTAAGCAAGAAGGCATTTACTATTGGAAACAAAATATGTTCTCATGGTAAATAAAAATATAAATATGCAAGTAAAAAATATTAATGAAAAGTATAAAAAGTGAAGGACTTAGAAGTATAAAATGAATAATGAAAGAGCCATTCAAGAATCAACAGCCGTTCCATTTAAATATTTTGTATCAATCACTTACAGAAAGAATCTACTGGAATGCATATCAATTATTCACAATTCATGACTCATAATTATAAAAACTAGAACCGATATGCACCTTAAAAATTTGCATCCTACAGGAATTATTATAGTACTGCTTGAAGGAAGACTTCGTTTAATGTATAAAAAGTTACGATTGATCTAGATCTATCGTAAAAATCCCCAAACCATCAAGAATTATAATCTTCCATCTCTGATGTAAAAAGCCGATACCGTTTTCATACGGTGAAAGGTGATTAATTCTACTAACTGCAAACTTTCTTATAAGACTGGGCACTAACCCCTGTCTTCTTATAGAGTTACACTTAATCCAAACTTGATTCTGATCCACCAGAAATCAACATAAGACAGGGCCCTGGGCAATGACATTACCCATGATTCATCGCTCTAAAAGCATAGGGTTCAAAGGTCATAACCATAACCACTTTCAAGTTCATATAATCAGCAGCATTTTCTCTGTGAATCGACATAAATGATGTTGGATACATCTGGTAAGATTCCTATTGAGATGTTAACAAGATAATCAAGTTAGGATTTTCTTCACAAGATCTCACATAAAAATCAGTGACTTCCTCCCTCTCTCTCTCTCTCACTCTCTTGCGCTCTCCGAGAATCGACCTACATAATCTTGAGTACTGAGGTATCTGAGGTACATTTGATTCACTAGATTTTGCTTGCTTGACATGATGCTTGTCCTCTGCCATCTTGGTGTTCCCTACTGAGGGACATCTGCTATCTGGTGCTTGTCGAGTCCAACTCGTCTTCCATGGCACCAAAGTCAATGGTCACTTTGCTCTGTTTAGGTATGTGTTGCCTGTGTGGAGATCACAATTCAATATACTAATAATTATTTTGTTTATAGTGCTGTGAATGATGAAAGTTTTATGAAAAAAGCTTTAAAGTTGACATCATATACTCTTTCAAGAACAGGTCAGGATTGATAAAGGAATGTATTAATTTTTTAACACGAATGTTTAAAAAGATGTGTCAAAAATAGATATCAGGTACAAAATAATCATATGTGTATGTATTCTTTGGAGAAAGTGAATATTATTACAAAACTAACAGAACACCTTAACAGAATTCACAAACTTGCAATTTTAATTCATCTTATTTTCCTTTAAATGTTCACTGATCTCTTTCTGAAAATTACTTACATTAATTACATTAAAACCAATTTTGCTATCATTAACATCAATGTGATGGCAAGGTTGGATAGATGAACACATTGTACCAACATACCTATATGGTATCCCTGCAGCATCCAGCAACCGTCTGGATGCAACCGTGGACGGCTTATCGTGCTTGGTGTCCGACATGTAGACGACCTCCTTGATCCCCGACTGCATGATGACCTTGGTGCACTCGTTGCAGGGGAAGAGAGCTACGTAGATGGTGCAGCCTTTCACCGACGCGCAGTTTTTGTTCATCACGGCGTTCATTTCTGCATGGCATACTGTGTAAAGAAAAAGAACCAATTTTGCTAGTACCTGAATCACAGCATTCAGTAGACTATTTTCGTAATGTACAATCAAATTTTAATGTATAAATCTTTGTCATTAAAGTGCCTAGTTATAAATCATTTCATTCACCTGTAAAGAATAATTGCATACTTGAATTGTTTCTAGATAAGACAAACATTATGGCTTGTCCTATTTAAAGATGAAGTTGAGTTCTGGTCATGCGATTGCTTTGTGAAAGAAACGGTGTGGATCGACCAGAAAAGGTTGATCATCTAGCATATACGAATCTGTGTGTATTGCAAGGTTCTAGAATCATCAAAATGATAAGGAATTTGGCCAAGTCTTGGTAAAGTTACAAACACTGTACACAGAAAGATGTATATGGGACTACACGAACACGAGGCGTAAAAATCCTACCCCCGAGTTTTACGATGTTACACGACATATTTAGAATATGAAGGCATTTGAAGAGCCATGCTTTTCAGGGAACATGTCTTATCTGATGTTCTTCTACACTTGCATAATAAGAATGATAACGCTCACAAATTATTTTTCTCCTCTTCCCAGAACTTAACTTTCTCTTTAATAACATGGAATTTTTGCAATTCACATTCTGACAATTGAAATACAATTATTGTTAATGCGTGAATGAAATAATTTTTAATGAGACACTTAACAAGATTTGTGCATTTGGAAAGTAGCCTATTGTACCCATGAATCAATCCTAAACCTCTTTCCTGTCCTAGACATAGTTGTCTCGGGAATGAATTTGCAAGTGATTTAACTAGTACATTTCACCCATATTAATAAAATTTAATAAAATCACTCCAAACTTTTAAATCCTTGCACTTTACTTCAAGTTGTAAACATAACTTTGTTGCTCAGGCCACTGAATTAAATGAAAAAACCCAAACCTGAATATAAACTGAAAATAATTCAAACGATTCCATTTAAGAATAAGACCTACCATATGGAATTTTGGTCTCCAGCCAATCATCGTTTTTGCGTTGCCATGGTAATGCTTCATCACTGCATCCTCTGGGCATTCCATTATATCCAATGCCAACAATCTTATTTTCATCATTGACAATACATGCTCCAACCTGTTTAATTTTTTAATAAAGGAAAAAGAGAAATTGGTTAAAAAAAACACAACAAAGTTTAGAAAGTTTTAAAAATTTCATATTTTCTCTCAATTTTTCTTTCCAACTGGAAAATATCTCATAGGTTGCAATACAATCAATAAATATGGATGCAAACATACCATAGTTCTAATATTCTCATTAGATTCGCATCTGATCTGATAAAGTATGATGAGCGTTTGAGAAAGGAAGCCCTATTTTTTAACTCTACATCACTACTGAAAGAACTGAACACAGTAAAAAAATGCAACCTCAGGATATCCAATAGTCTACATCAGGCCTTCTCAACTGGCGGCACGCGCGCCAGTTGTGGCACTTGCCGTCAGTCGAGAAGGCCTAGTCTACATGAATGGATCCCAATGGCACATGGAGAGAAAAACCTTTCAATCAGACAATTACAAACAAAAGAAAAAACAATAAAAACATGATGCATACAGTGTATTGCACTCTTTAATGGAGAATGAAGATGCAATCAACATTAGCTGATAATCTTATTCAAAATTGTAAGCCAGTCAAACAATAAAATCTTGCAATCACTATTTGACTACCTAGCATGAAAAATAATCTCCAAAGTTGCAGTTTCCTTGCTCGTCGTTTTCACATGGGAGTCGCCATTTTGATTAAAATACTTAGCTAGGGTTGTACAACTTGTGAGATACTAAATGACCTGTATATAACTGCAATGTAGGACACTGTCTTTGAAATTAATAACAATGGTTACCTACTAAAAGACTATTTGGTAATGCATTCAAACAATGGATAGTCTCTGCAACATATTATGACAAGATATTTGGTTCAGCTGTTTCAAACATTTGAGCATTTTATTTTGTTATCAAAGCAGCGGTTGTTGTTTGGTCAGACAGCTCTTCCAATAGACCTGTTTGCAAACATATTCAAATTTATGAAGGTTTCTTTCCTGGGACCTAATGACAAATTATTTCAATCACCTGTTTTTAATGAATGAAGTACAATACTTGATATCCAGTCTGCATATATTACTTTTTATGTCAGGCAAGCTTTCAGATTGTCAAGAATGGCCTTTGTTTAA
>BEXV01000529.1:193399-208694 GCA_003118195.1 Hemicentrotus pulcherrimus | reverse complement strand
CGTCTTCATGTCAACAATGCAAGGTAAAATTGTCGGTAAGATGTGTGGAAATGTCCTGTTCCATAGTGGTATAGTTATTGTTCCATTCGTAGTCCCATATGTGTAGATTTGTGCTGGTTTTGGCTTGATTTTTTTCTTTTTTTACTCTGTTGCCGTATATACGCCGCACCCCGACTTTTTGATTTTTTCTCTCCCAAAAATACACCGGCAAATACGGTATGTAAAACGGCTACGAAGAAGCCACAGTGTTGCAAACAGCAAGCCAGCCAGCCAGGAAAAAAAAAATACCAGTGACATATTTCTTTCTAAAAATGAAATTTTCAGGTAACTGCTCATTTTGTCAAAAATTGTATACTGAACATAGAAATATATAAAGATTTATACATGAACTTGGTTATTATTGTTAAAGCGAACGTGGCATGTGTACCAAATATCCTCACAATAAATTGTGACTTATTTGTTTGTTACAACCCCATCATCACAATAATAAAAGCCGTGATCTATTTACCTGCATTCTCTGGCTAAGTTGACCCCTGACCCTGCCCTCTGACCCCTGTTCATCAGCAGGCATGAGAGGGTCATCCTGATCAACCCAATCTCTAGGGGAGTACCATCTCACAAAGTCTTCTATGGTGCATCCTGGGTTTGCAGCCTGAGAGTAAGAGGGTCAGAGAATCAGTTTATGAAGTCAACCAATTAACTACTGAAGTATCTTAATTCCATAGGCTTAATACATAGATCACCGGTTCTCATAGGCAGCGTGTCAAGATGAAAATGAACACAAACTATCAAGTTGAGTTCTTTAAATCCAGTACTTTCATTAGGGTTTGGGTATTATTATCATTTCTTTTTTTTTTAAAGTTGCTATTTCTGTTTAAAAATAATCATGACAAGGAGGTCCAGGGTTCTATTTCTATGTATGGCTTGTGCATCCATAGTACCCATGGCTTAGTATTATGCAGCAGTACACTGAACAAGATCAGGATGATATTCTTAATACCTACATGTACATGTATAAAGTCTTATAACTCATTATTATCTGGTGTTCAAAACAGGTAAAATAATGGACCTCTGAAAAAATTAATGTAAAGTAACATTTCAATGAGTTTGCTTCCATTTTTTTCTTGACAAAAAAATTCATATTAAAAAATATCCATTCTTATCAACACAAGCACTACCATTTCTTTGACTATGACTGCATTTCATTTTGAATTTTACCTTGAAAGACTCCATATCAGATAGAAGACAAGCACTCTGCATCCTAGCTCTGAGTTCCATCCCTTCTGATGAAGTCCCAAGTTGGGCTAGGACCTCAGCGTGTTCCTCTAACATATCTTCAGTCATCGGTGCTGGGTCCTATTAACATCGATGTCAAAAGAATTTTTAAAAAAAAGTCTATCTAAACAATTTTTTACACGGCACAAACATCATCTTGCATAACTCATTGAGCAAAATTGGGAATTTTCTCCTTTCCCAATTACTTAATGGCTCATCTGTAATATACATAGTTTGAAGTACTTTAGAAGCGCATTTTACCGCTGAAATCTTTCAATTTGCATATAGTACCAATGCATACCAGTAGGATTAATAATATTGATAATAATCTGGATTCATATAGTACTTAATACACAGTACTATCTTTATGTGTTTTGCATATGTTATTACCCCGGTCATCGTATTAATGCATGCACAATGTGCACCATCTCCATTTTCTGGGGGGTATTCCTACAATATGGTCAGGGCATAGGCAATTGATAACACAAATGCTTCTGTCATCCTACTGTGTCCCCATTTCTCTCTTGTGTATTGAGTGGTAAATGTATATCAATGCCTTGCCAAAGGATATTAGTGCTGTGTCAGGGGAAATACCATGACCTTTGAATTTCAAGTCAAGTGCTTAAACCACTCTTTATCAATAAACAGATAAGGTTTCAGGTCTGAGCATTGTGTCAGACACAAAACAATAAGGAGCCACTATATCCTCCCACTTGAAACGAGCATTCCATGACAAGGAAATAAGTACTGCCTTTAGAAGCCCTAACACACTAAAACTAACTCTTAATGAGTGATTCAAAGAACACAAAAGAGCCCTCAGATTAAGTAACCCATCCTATTCAGCTTTAGCTGAATACGCCCTCAACACAGGACATAATTTTGGATGGGATGATGCTTTGAAAGCAACTACTGGTCAAGAAAGGTGAAAGAGTCCATATGGATTAAGAGGATTAAGCCATCACTAAACAGGGACTCTGGATACCTATTGTCACCTATCTTTGGTCCAGTTATCGCAGGACACCAGGCAGTGAGGTTAAGAATAAGTGTGACTAATCACTTAGACAGAGAGAGTCCACAGGAGTGGACGAAAGCTTGATCAACAAAATTCAAGGTTGGTAGAAGGTTCAAAAACTACATTTTATGATTATCCCCAACAGATGAAAGTTTTCTGAATTAGCCAAAGTCTTGTATTCTTGGTGTATTTCAGTCCAATTACCATATTGCCATGAACATTATTTTGGAGAGAGTACAACCTACTGTAAATAGGCATTAATAATAGTTAATAAATGACCCTACAACAGTCAAACGTGTCTACAGTGAATGCCCAAGGGAAACACAAAAAGTTGTCTTTGTAGACAGGTTCCTTTAGTACATGTTTCAATGAGAAACCATTTTCAAGGGAAACAAAAAATGTGCTCGTTGTAGACAGGTGATCTATGTAGACAGGTGGTCACTAAAGCAGGTTTGACTGTACCTGGTTTGGCAGGTTGATGATAACAAGATGCACTTGGAGTAGGGCATAAGTTTGAGAACAAAATAAGAACTGTTAAAAAACTTGTAATATACCTGCGTAACTGGAATGTAGAGAATGTCATTGGTATGTTGTAATCTGAGTTCTCCGCATGGTTTTAATCTTCCTTCAGGTTTCAACTCTTCCTTTCCTTCATCTTCTTTTCTTGATCCTTGACCCTTCTCATTGCCTACATCTTTATTCTCAGCATCTTCTAATGAGACGTCCATATCCTCATGCTCTAAGAGATGGGAGAGGAAAGTAAGAGAGGATGGGCAAATATTAAGCTGTGGACTACTGACTTCTCCCATACTCATAGGCTTAATACAGGTGTCTCTATCTTCCTAATGGCAAAAAGTTCAAAGTTATCTTAAGTTCTTTTGGCATTCATGAAGAAAGAAAGGGTAAATCTGCTTTGTTTATCATTCATGAGACTGGTAGTATAGGCAAGCAAATTGTAAACAAAGAACAATAAATAACTTTCACTGAAATGGCATGCTCTATTACTTGAAAAAATCAGGACAACTGGCTCAAATTCCTTTTTTGCTGATTATTCTGCTGTTATACATTGTGATTCGACATATACATTTTACATCCATATAATATCTTCTGAAACCTAATGATTCTTATTTTTGTAATAGATTTGGGAATGAACCTTCTCTAACCTCAGAATGTATTGAAGATAATAATAACAATCATAATGATGTCTTCTATTGCGTTGCTATCTGCCAGCTCGGGAGCTCCTGGTGCTTGCTCCAGATATTAAACTCTGTAGGTGCACTGCACATGGTATATACAGTCAAAACAATATCAAATACTTCAAGACGATAAAACACAATGGTACGAGAAGGCTCACCATCATCTTCTCTGCAGACTCCTACTGACAGCTCCTGTGCATCATCCGGGGGTGTTGCATCATCACATTCAAAGAATTCATCTTCACTGTCATCACTGTCCTTGCTCCGTGATGATGCCGCTCTCACGATCTTCGTCACAGCCTCATGAGACAGAGCTCCTCCCCTGGACGATGATGAGGATGATGATTCTCCTGGAGGACTCACTCTATCATCTGATTGGTCAGATGGGGGACTAGTCTTTGGCAGGTTTGAGTCTTTTGTTGGAGAGGATTGCTGTTTCCGCCTCTCTTCTCTTGCCTTTTTACGGTCTATGCAACAATTCAGCATCTATACAAAGAGAATGAGATACACAAAGTAGGAGTTCAGTGAATAAAAAAAAAGAGATTCTGAAAAACCAAACCAAGAACAAGACCGAGAAGAAAGCTAAACAAATTATTTAAAATAAAATACTTAAACCTCAAGGAATACCAAACTGAGAGAGTGCACAAGGATGGTAAAGTATATGAAAGCGCAAATAATAATAACTTTTATACTTAGATGGATAGTACTCGCCTAAAGCAAAAGCTGAATGTACTCTATCTTATGGAATGGGCGATAGATACACCATCCTATGTCAGGAGGTCAAAAAGTAAGTCATCACTATATGCATCAGTTATGTTGTGTTGTGATTTCTGATGTTCAATCTTCATTTAAATTCATCTTTCTATTTATCCATCATTTCACTAACCTGTAACTTTTGATGAAGGAGACAACAACCCATGTTAGGAGCTGTTGAACCAAGACTAAAACAGACAAAGGAGAAGATAAAAATAACACATTAAAAACAAGTTTGGCGGGAATCCATCAATGGGTTCTTGAGATAACGCGATCATGAGAACGGGACGTACGGATGGATGTACGTAAGGACGGACAAACCAAAAACATAATGCCTCCAGCTATATTTGTAGCGGAGGCATAAAAACATACATACTCAAGAACTTTACAACCTGGAGACATGGTGAATCAACCATCTGATTACCAGTTTTTTTAAACTCAGTTGGCCCAAAAGAGAGCATGACATGTTTGAGCTCTCTACATTTTGTACAGTATGAAGCTTGAAAAAGCCTGAACGGGTGTTGTGACAGGGCCTGAATTCATGCAAAACACTAAAGAGCATCTCTGCTTTACACATACACATAAACCTACCCTGGTATGTTGTAGTTGTTTTCCAATCGGTATCTCATCTCTAGAACAAACTCATGCCATAGATGTGCTACCCCTTTCAAACCTCCATGACACTGGTTGATTACACACATACTGATGGCTAGCTTGTAGGTCAAGCTGGACTCTGGAGCCGTCTTGAAGTGACGATATCTCTCCTGGAAAGAATAAGATGCAACAAAATATCTAGTTATATATTTATATCAGAGGCTCAGAGTATTCAAATCTTTGCTTTGAGCAGGTATTTTGAAACGGCACAACATCAATGTGGACAAATTTATTTGTCAATATCAAAAGGTATCTCGCCACTTATATATGATTTCATTCTTTAATTGGACAAAAACATATAAATTCAAAGTTATCTTAAAGCAATAAAAAATTATCTATTTGATGTTCTTACTTCACGAGCTCTCATATTGATATCTTTTTCATCTTTGCTCATGCTGCTGCTTTAAATGCTTAACCTATATCGGATTAAGCACCCAAACATATTCATTGCTCCTATAAGGGCTTATTTTATCATCAATGTCATTCATTAAAATGGCAGTTTGAATACTTATTTAAACCATTTTGGGGGTACCTTTTTATCGAAGTCCTTTTCCGTGTCTTCATTAGGTGTGGATGCGCTCTCACCAGCTGGAGTAGAGGCTGCACTCGCATCAGGAAACAAAAACTTAGTAAAAAGAAAATAATTGTGACGTAACATTACCTTGATGCAATCATTTTGCCGTTCTACAGACTTTGTTTACACATTTGATGATTTTAAAAAAGTTCTGAACTTTCCCACATTCCATTGATCAATATTCTCTGTAAATCTTGGTATAACTATCCATATGCTGAACATTGTATGCACATACCTCTGCACCGTAAAATTCAATTGCTTCTAACTTTATGCACCTATCAAGCTTTGTATTGGCATAGTATCTTCTTGTTTATTGTCTTTGATTCTTCCTGGTATCTGACATCTTTTGATCTAGCCTAAGTGACTTTTTTTTTCTTCCTCACTGAAGATTTATTACAATCTAGAAGTTATGCATATTTGCCAAAGTTTCTTGATGCAAAAAGTCACAAAAGTTCTAGTCTTCTCCCAGATCTAAATCAGACTAGATTGGTGCCTGAGCAAATTAATGAGTTATGAATGTTCTTCCCCAAAAGAGAAGAGAGAATGAGGAAAACCATGAAATCATTATCATCATTATCATCATCATTATTTAGCATCTGTTTTTTCCATGCTGTAGGGTTCTCCAAGCCTTACAGTCTTCAGCATTCACTTGGGTTAGGCCAGATGATTTCATGTCTCCTCCAAGTGTCCCATTTCAGGTTTTGCAAGGTCTACCACCGGGTTTTGAGCCTGCAACCTGTAAGTTTGTTGCTCTCTGAAGCTACTGTCAAAGGTCATGCAATTGTTATGAGAGATTCTTACCACTAGAACGTCATTAAGGATGTTCACAGGTATAGGTGACTCCAGTCTTGACGTCTGATTGCCTTGGGTTCGTATCCTACGCTGGGCCGCTTGGGCTCTGCTCATCACTGAAGACAGCGTGGGAAACTGCACACGGGCGGGATCAGTCATCCTGTGAAGGGCTAAACTCACCTGCTCGGAGGTATCTGAGAATAAACAAGGTGGCGCTAGTTCAGAATCATATCCATACTTTGACCCGTAACTCCTGCTAGGATTTACCCAACTAAAACGTACCAAAAATTGACTAAATCTTCATCAATTGTTCAAATAATGGTCATGATTTCAAAGTTGCTATGGTTTTCTTATCTTTCTTTGAGTATTTTCCTAAAAACAAGGACTTATAATATACATTTTCTCATGGGATTCACAACAAACTGCTGATTGAATCGATTTTTGGTATGTTTTAGTAGGGTAAATCCACGCTGGAGTTGCAGGTCAAAGTCTGGATATGATTCTGAACTAGCCCTTAGAAGGTTGTTTCAAGTCATCATATTAGTGGAAGGTATGAATAGCCCAAAATCCATGATTACAAATATTCTGGAAGTCCAGTGATAGCACAAGAAATTTCAGTGAAGCTCAAAATCTAGAGTAGAAGTACATGTATTTCATTGTAGACATACAGTATTCCTCATCAGACAAATGGATTCAATTTTCAATTTACAAAAATGGGTTTGCATTCTGTATTTGAATGTCTGTGGCATGATGTGTCAATGAAATGGCTTTTCAATTATAGGCTAGGAAGTCTCCAAATAACAATTGTCCTTGTTATCAAGTAATACTAGCACCAGAGCTTACTGAACTATTTGAATTTAAGTTAATTCATTGCAGACTGGTTTTCAGTCAAATATGTAAGCATTCTAATATCTCCAACAAGTCATAAAATCAAGCATTATTTGATGTTACAATAGAATGGCTCTCCAATCATATGCTCCAAATTTACTGATTCCCATGTAAAAGAAGTTCTTCAATCTGTGATACAGGTTCATTGATACCAGAAATAATGTTGTATCATAAGTATTCACAACAGTCATCAACTATACTACTACCAGCGTTGTAATCATCATGATCTCTACTACCACTTACCATCATCATCATCTTCAAATGCACCTCCACCGAGGAGCTGATCAATTGATTCCTTACTATGGGCAAGCTTGGCAAAACTTTTTAGATAGTCATCTGCAGGATATCAGAAAGAGAAAATTTAGGATTTTTCTTGTCATGCTTAGAATACCTGCACAAGTAACAAACATATGTCATCAAAGAACACCAAATTACCAATTTCAAGTCCAAAATTGAACATTAAAAATGAATTTTAAAAACACTGAAGAGATTGAACAGACATAAACCAGTAAATTTAAGAGGTTTGAAAAACCGAGGTTTATTACATGTATGCAAAAATTTGACACTTTACACATGAACATGAATACGTGTTTATGGAACAAAGTTAGTTGAATTCACACACTAAATCACAAATCATTACATTCTTGTCATTAGTTTAGAGCCAGAAAGGCATTAATTCTGTGTTAAAACATGGTACGGGGAGCTCTTCTGGCTCTACACAGACAATCAGAATACACAGTGAATGATAATGGGTCCTTACCAAGTAAGCTACTGGGATTCTCTGTCATATGAACTCTAGCCGACCACTGAGGGGCTTGGATAGGATCAAGGTCACTGCAACAACAAAATATCAGAATCAAACACACCAATGAAAAAAAATAGCACAATGGGCACAAAAAGGGCAATGATAACAAGTTATTGTCATAAAATATCATGCTCCAGAAGACAATAGCTCCAATACATTTCTTATTTTTTGGTGAATTTCAACTCTACCCGATCTACCCGATCATTTCCACATTTGAAAAATAATAATTTGCTTGTTATGTACATTTATAACAAGAGAACATCGTTGAAGCAACTTACAAGAAAAAGTAATTATCAATAATCACATTCATATTGAATATAAAACTGTTTTCTTGTCACACAGAGGTACAAATTATTGCCAACCAACTTACGAGTAGACATCATTATCAACAATCATGTCCTCAGCTATAGAGGGCCAGGTGGCTGCTAGATGAAGCTCACTGACGGGATCTTCTACAGCACCATAGGGCAGAGTGGTGAAACCAGGGTACCCAACATCACTATCATCTTCCATCATATCTAGGTCTAGATGCAGAGAGAGAGAGAGAGAGAGGGATAAGATTTCAAATATTAATTTGATTACATGAGCCTATATGAACAGGAGTAAGTAAAGAAAAGGAACGAGAGAGATAGAGAGACAGAGAAACAGATAGAGGAAGGAGGGGAATGGGTGCAAAAGAGTAAGAGAGAGGAGGGGGGGGGGATAGATAAGCTTTCAGATATTCAATTCATACCACATGTAAAGAGATATGAGAGAATAAAAAGAGGAAAACTAAAACAGATGCTAAAAGAGCGAGAGAGAGAGAGAAAGAGAGAAGGAGAGAAAGAAATAGAATCAGTGAAATAAGACAAATAAAAAGGAGATTGAAAATCCTTAAATTGAAAAAGGTAAAACTCCATTCTCCTCATTGAATGGTTACATACCTGGAGGGAGGAGAGGCCATGAGAACTGAGTCCAGTCATGAAGTACATAGGTGAATCTCACAGCTACACTGACTTGAGGAATAGGTGAAACAGGGCAAGCCTACACAGAACATAGAACAAAGATAATGTATGAGCATTACAACTATCTGAGAAATGTAATTATCCTGGCAAAATGCACACTGGATAAATGATAAACAGATGAATGATTGCAGACATTCTAGAAACTGTAATATAACAAAATATATTAGCATTTCCTCTAATAAAGTACAAAGAAAAAATACCTCACTGTTTTCCAGATAAGATCATAAACATTCATGATATAAAGGATGAAATGACTCCTAACCAGTTTTGATTTGAAGACATTGACAAGCCCTTCGAGATGGCTGTACTGATGAGGTATCCGTTTAAGGTGTACAATGTCAAAGGTCGTGCGGACTCCAGGAGCTTCACACACACCTGTGTACATCCGTCGCCATTTCTGCTGTATCTGGGCAAACATTGGCACAGCACTAAACAAAAAACAAAGAAACAAACAAATAAACATTTCATGTTGGACCAAGTAAAATAAATACCTCTTAGTCAAAGTTTTTATTCATGACAACATATCCTTTAAATCATTTTTATAAGACTTAAATGCTCACTTGAATTTGTTTCATTGTCAGAAAAGGGCCGAACATTTTGTTTAGAAACAATCCTCACCAGTAATATCCTTTTTTGTTTGTTGAATTCCTGAAAAGAAAATCTGGCTGTTTTGAGTCTAAGCATACATCACAGCACTGATATTCTTAAATAGTATTTGCTACATATAGCACATAAGTGGGTAAGATCTTCTGCCTCTGTGACAATTGACTAAACATTTTAAATTTGTCTATTATTCTAAACACTAAAGAATAAAGCGCAATGGCTTGGACTCACCAGTTGGTATTGTTGACTGCTATTGTAAGTGAACTTAAAAGAAGATTGCACTTGCTCTCGCTAAGAATAGCCTCAGTGTTTGCAGCGGGAGAGAGGACCACAAAATGCCTCAAACCATACCTGTAGAGACAGAACAATCGAAATGAATGCAGTGAAATGCAGTGACCAATTCCAAAAATACCATTAAGCGTATCTGAACAAACTCCTTTCAAACTCACATTCCTGTCACTATGTCTAAATAGCCTGTCTCTCCTTACTTCTCTTTGCCTGTGTTCTGTCTTGTCAAAATCAGATTCGTTTTATCAGTACATCCCCTCTCCAAAATAACTATGTTTATATGAAAACCATATCTGTAAAGTCTGTTGATTATTACATCATATACAAATATATCTCTAGCTTATAAATTTTCTGCTATGCAACTGTGTAGTAACGGTTGTTATTGCCTGGTTGCCTCCATTTCATTACGAGGTATGATTGGAATAATATGACATTCAAAAGTTTGCTTTAATGTCACACAGTCAAAATAAGAACAAGTCACTTCTGTAAATTTGAATTTATAAAAGGAGACTGATCTTACCATCTACAGAGGCAATGTGCTCGAGGAGGAAAATCATTGCCAGATGCAAGCATGTCCTCTATAGGCTGAGGAATCTTATCTGAAAGTAGAATGATATAAAGAGCATTAATAGAATACGTTTACTACAGGAAGATAAGGATTAATACCATTGCAACCATCAAAGTGCTATTTATATTGGAAATACAACTTCTTCATGTTCAAAGGCATTGTATAACAATGTTAAATCTGAGATGCACGGCCCTACATTTTATCAGTGTCTGTGATATGGTGTTTTATTGAAGCCCTAAAAAATGCGCTTAAAAATGATCAAGAAGTGCCTCAAAAAAGTAAAAATCTTTGAGTGACCAGTTTTTCTATACTCGTTTTCCCCAATAGACTCTAGTGTTATGAAAACCGTTTGGTAAACGTTTTTCAAAATGTGTTATTCCAATCATAAATATCTTGATAATCAGACAGCCGATCGGCTTGTAAAAGTCATGGGGTTCCTTATCATTGCAGCATGAGCTACATCTAGGATTTTGTTTCAGAATCCAAGACAAAGTTACCTGATCCCTTTAAAGGTAGCTTGCTCATTCAATTTCATCATGAAAGTCATGTTTGCTTGTTTTTTCCTACATAAACCTTGTGTATCCAGCAGAGATTGGAAAGAAAAACCTACCATCCTCCTCTAGATTCTTGCCTCCATCGTCCTCTTGTTCCGACTCCTCCCCTTCTTCCTCTTCTCCTTCCATCTTGAGGCGATGCTCACTTATGAGGAAGTTGAAGTTTGCAAAGGAAACATTCTCTGATTTCTCTTCCCATTTGCCTGCTGTGAACTCACCCTATGTCAAAATGAGAAGATAGTCATCAGCACTTTTCACTCATTATCTTTTCCTTTCTACATTTTAAATTTCTTGCAATGTTTCCACTTGCTTTGCATCATTACATTCTCTTAATTATCACAAAATGGGTAACTAGTGAGGCAGCGCCCTTAAAAATTCTAAAAATTGTGTTATATTCATTTATACAAACTGTATACACAATACGCAATCATTTACCAATTATCACCAATAGAATGTCAGGGTCTTGATCATCCCATTTAAAGAACATAGAATGATTGCATGTTTTTATTAACATAACAAACATTGAAAACATGATTAATAATTGTAGTTTGAAGAGTAAGGATATCAAGCTTGCAATATACAATAGATAACACAGATAAACATAATCATAAAGTCATGAATACAAAGCAGATGACCTGTGAAACAGATTGTAAGATATGCATTGAATTGGTGAATAGTAAAGATTCATATTGCACAATTCATACAAAGCAAAAATTAGAAGCGTTTCAGGAGTGTCCTACAAATAAATGTGATACAATTGCAAAATCAGGCTACAGAATAAGCAATGAGTTCTATACTCAAACAATACTTAACGGCTCACCATCACTGTACTATTTTATAAATCATAGTGTTTACCTTTTTAAGAGGGGGTCCTAAAAGAGCTGATGGGAGCCTCCAATCATGGATGACCTGCTCCAGCCGAGATATGAATCTGATCAAATCAAATGAACGAATGAGGTCAAATGCCATGTCTTCGAAGTTCAACATAACCACAGAAATTTGACAGTAGTTAATCATGTCTTAAAACAAAAAAACATATTGTTGATTCCAACTGTAACCAATTGACTCACGTCTCACGACCATGTGTACATATATATTAATATTTTTCTAGGATAACATTTTTAGTAAAAATATTTTTCTTTCCTCTTCCTGAAATAAAATATTACTATCGTTATTACAGTCCTCGATACTTTTTCACTTAAAATAGATCAAGTAGATCTACATGTACAAGCTAAGCTTCCAACAAGATCCGACACTTTTTGCGCAAATTTAAGATAGAATTAAATTCTGCTTAGACTCTAGACCTAGTTTACATTGATAATTAGAAAGTTGATCATTAAATACTAGTATATACAGCAGTGAATGTTTTACAAAGTCCCAAATACTAAGTTTAGCTTTGGATTTATGTCTATGATTTTGAAACTTTTTCCCCCTTACGCCTTTTCGGCTTTCCTCAGCTCAGCCCAAGCCGAGGTTCATATTCCTGGACCTCGACCAATCCTCCTGATATATAAACAAAACCTATTTAAGCATAGGCTATTCTACAAGTAATGATATAGAGGAGAACAAGCTTATTTCAGGTAAACGTGTACATGAATACGTGCAAGAGCCATAGACCTCTAGGTCTGTATTTTCACAACTTACAATGACAATGTATCAGCTGGTATGACATAAAACTGGGTGCATGGGACTACAATGTAAATATTTCTTACCTCTCCCATTCTGAAGCAGTCGTAAAATCTGTTATTTCGAAAACCTCAGATTCCTGTAGGGTAATCAAACATAAAAGCAAATGTAACAGAAAGAATGGCTATTGTAAAATAATGAATATAGTCCCACGATTCCTACGTTCAAAGTGTACTCACCTCTACGTCATCTGCCATGTTATTTTGTTTTCTTTTTCTCTATCATTTTTGTAAGAATCGAAATCGTCGATAGCGCCCTCTTCATTTAGCAGCGGAATTACCTACGCGTCACGGCGCCATGGAATCTCAACTTTCTGAAAGAAATATTGACTAGAAAAGTAACATATATTCAGAAGAGAAACCTCTGTAGTAGACCAGCCAAACTATTTTTAAAAAATCGTAGTTCAGCACAATGTCGTAATATGAATTAAGGCATGGGCAGCAAAGCGTAGACCTATTTCAAACTAAAGTGATGGTGGCACTTTAAAAAAAGTTCTCTTTTTTAAACAGTGGGGCACATACAGAGAGTAAATTCAAGGTGGAAAAATACTAATTTGTGACATAGAATGCCTATATTACCCTATTCTTAAAAAGAGGTTCAGTGCAAGATTTGTTGCAGCCCGCAAAAACATTATATGAAAGAATAAGTTACCTTGTCTTATGCTATATCACATGCCGAATGAAAGCAAAACCCCACCGAAACATCAAATGAGAAACATCTACACATAATACACTGATAGAAGAATAATATCAGGGAATGTTTAGTAAATGGAAATTGATGCATGTGACCCTAGATAGTCCACTTTTGTATACGTGCATTTGCATAATTGCCTGAGGTGGGGTGATTTGCACCCACCCCCTCCCGAAAATTTTGACCATATTTAGATGCCCTGCAGCACCCAGTGGGTGGATTTTCATAATTATTTTTGTATCTTGTCCCGGTCACACATATATTTGATGACGAAATTAGATATCCACTGATACTTAGAATTTAAAATGTAAAAACTTTTACTCGGTCGCTCGAACGGTTTAGAAACCTGGTTGTCGGGAAAGAGACGTCAATCTCTATAGCTTTCGAATCTACTGTGCTGATAGAATTTCCACTATAAACGGAGGAAAAAAATGAAACATTAAAAAAGCTTAGTTAGAATACCAAAAGTTTTCAAAGCTAGCCTTCAAATATCAAAATTAATTTCGTCCATTTTTGTACGAAGAAACCTTTTCATGTCGGTTTGAGCCCTAACTTCAATTTTAGTTTTACCCAAATAAAAAAAGTCCGGCATGTGAAATAATTAATATGGTATTAAGAAGCAAATATTCAGCTTTCATCTGATGCAGGTAATTTTCAATCACAATGGAATTCGACAGTTTAACATATTTGTATCTATATATTCCTTTACTCCTATTACTCTTTTACTGACAATAACAATGACGACGATTTTTAATTTCTTTAATGGACCCTTCTGGGGAATAAAATTGGAATCACGGTTAGGAAAGAAACAAACTTATTTTACAACAATAGCTAGGCGTGAAAACACGAAAGCCTTTATAATCATTAACTGTATGCAGGAAACAGGTGAAGGCATAAGTCAAACCAATATTGAATTTCCTTATGCACTGAAGTGAGAGCAAAGTTTCGCTACCAAAATATGAAAAAAATCTCTTTTGTTTGCTAGCTCCCTCCGGGGCTCCCTCGCAGAATAACTTAAAACAGAAAAAGATGCTGTTAACCTAAATTATATGAATGAATGGAGAGGTTTGGTCTTCCGAAATTGGAAGACCCCACAATGGTGATTTAAGAGAAGAGAGAAGGAAAGTGCGGCCCTTAAAGGAAAAGTTTCAAATTACAAAACGTACAATTCTCTTTGGTTCAACCGTCTCAAAATCTTCGCTCATTATGCTACTAAAAAAATTGAAATGTTTTTTTAGCTGCTTAAAAGAGTAAGCGTTGAAAACCTGATGACATTTGAAGGTCTACTGTATATTCCTATAACACACTGCTTACGGACATCAATTCAACAAAGAAAGAGGGGTAAACCAAAACCCAACTAAATTCATCACCATGTACCGGAAGGTGACAAAATTAGCATATTTAATAAGATGGAAAGTGGGCATTTATTAAATTAACTGCTTTTTATTTATGATCACTGTATGGAAATTTACATAGAGAAATTACCCCTACAGATAAGTTCCTGACTATGCAGCTAATTATCCTATAGTCGAAACAATCAAATTGTTATAAATTTAACAATTCCAATTTTGATGATGATCTAAGGTACAAAGATGATACCTTTAACCTAAAAGTTTGAAATTCCACTATTTTTTTTTCATGTTCATGCCTGTTTTAATAGATAGTCAACATGTAAACTATCCGATTAGAAATACTACATGTAGAAATAGCCGATTCAACTTTAACTTACCAGAAAGAGTAGGTAGTATAGGAAATTCGTTTAGGAAACTATGATCATTTTAACAGGAAATTAAAGGAATACTTAATACGTGACAGTCAGAGAAGAGAAGTGAATGACATGTTATATGATTGAAATTTGTATTCTTCTGTCGGTTCATACTTTTTCATGTTGTATATACTTATGTTTTCGTACGTTATAGAAATTCTACCAATTCATCATTATTTTCCTCTTCT
>BEXV01000529.1:152212-162484 GCA_003118195.1 Hemicentrotus pulcherrimus | reverse complement strand
AGGGCGAAAAAGCCCCCGAAATGCCCAAAAGAGCCCCCGAAAATCAGAAAAGAGCCTCCTTAAATTTGCATAGAGTTCAATGCAAAACAAATTTTCGAATGTTATTTTCATGCAGGCAAGGTTTAAAAGTAGCCCCCGAAAAATAAATATTAATTTTTTCCCTGATCCTGCATTTTACATCTACTTGTAGATGTAGAACCTTCATAATATGCCCCATAGCTCACAGTTCATGCATTTCCTACTTTATACATGAAAATATTTTCATCTCATGACATTACATTGATGGGACTTGGAAAATATGCACAGTCATATTGAACTTCTGTTCTCTCACAGTTTTCTTTTTGGCAGTATCCATTTTAAACTTATTCATTACATAACAATTTGCCTTTCCTTTTGTGTGGTGTGGTAACTATGAAGAATCACGAAAATTCAAACTAAATTCTTAAACCAAATTTAACATTACATTGTATTTCATCATATTTCAGTAATGTAAACAATTATGTTTGATTGAAGTTTGTTTTTATATTAATGTGCATACGGGCCTCCTTCATTCCAGATAAAGAATACATTGTTGTTAAACATCTTCTATTTAAAGGCATCTTTTAACAATGTTAAATCTGAGATGCACAGCCCTACGTGTTATCAGTGTCCGTGATATGGTGTAATATTGAAGCCCTAAACAAACTGCACTTCAAAATGGTCAAGAAGTGCCTCAAAAGATTAAAAATATTTGAGTGACCGGTTTTATCCACACTCGTTTTCCCCAATAGACTGTAGTGTTAAGAAAACCGCTGGGCAAACGTTTTTCAAAATTTGTAATTCCGATCATAAATATCTTGATGATCAGACAGGCGATCGGCTTGTAAAAGTCATGGAGTTCCTGACTGACCTAAAGGTTCATAATTATCATGAAGCATGAGCTAAATCCAGGATTTTGTTTCAGAATCTGAGACAAAGTTACCGGATCCCTTTAAAATTGAGAAATATCTTATCAAGACCCTTTCCTCGAATTTGAAAAATCCACCTCTCGAGTGTGGTTTTAATCAAAGGCTACATGTAGCTGCTGAAGTTTCACTGATTTTTTGCGTGGTGAAAGCAAACTACGCTATGATACCTTTTTTTGCTTATACATGACTCTCCTCGCTTCCATCATTCTTAGTAGGTCCATGCTTCCCTGCTTACAAATGCAGGGCAGCAGCGTTAGGCATGGGCACTATACTCATCGGTATGAGCAAACTTTGTCAGTTTTTCAGAGTTTTTCCAGTATAGTGTAAATGGTAGACGAAAAAATCAATGCTTTTTGAAGATGGTGTTTTGGATGTGTAAATGGACCTATTTTCCACACCCCATTTTCCACACCCCCACATGATGTTTCATGTAAGGTTTCTTCTGGAAATCTGCCAAGAAATGAAACTCCATACCACCAGGAAAACATAACATCCACTGGTCAGCACAACACCTACGCATGGGTCACTCATTGGTGACTCATTGGTCAGACTACAGTTTCGTAATGCAGAAAATGGTGCCTTTTAGTTTTAGCAAGGAAATCCATCCCCTTGGCTGTACAAAAAAGTCACTTGCCCACGATAGATGAAGAGAGAAAGGGAGGGAGAGAGAGAGAGAGAGAGAGAGAAATTGCAAGCAAGGCCCCCCCCCTCATGTTAAAAGATTAATAAAATATACTAAGTAATGGAACAAAGATAATGACCTGGTCAGATTAAAATGAAAGTGACCAAAACAAGTGATTTTTCATATTTCTGAGAATCCATGAGTGTTTATCAATGGTCAACGAAACACAGGGAGGAATGACCCAAGGTGATTGGTCAAGATTACAAGATATCTGGGAAAATTGTGATTCACTTCACATTTTCCAGCTACTACATCTATTTTGAGGTTTTTGTTCCTACCCAGTATGGTTTCTTTTGTCCTTATTAAAGTGACTTGGTAACATTGTTAAATCTCAGATGCACGACCCTACATGGTATCAGTATCTGTGATATGGTGTAATATTGAAGCCCTAAAATAATTGAGCTTCAAAATGATCAAGAAGTGCCTAAAAAAAGTTAAAATCTTTAAGTGACCAGTTTTACCAAACTCTTTTTCCCCAATAGACTGTATATGAAAACCGTTTGGCAAACGGTTTTCAAAATTTGTTATTTCAATCATAAATATCTTAATAGTCAGACAGCCGATCGGCTTGTAACAGTCTTGGGGTTCCTGACTGACCTAAAGGTTTATAATTATCATTGCAGCATGAGCTAAAATCCAGAATTTTGTTTCAAAATCTGAGACAAAGTTACTGGATCCCTTTATTGAGTTTGGGAGCCACTGGTTTTGCTCTCTTCTGCTCTTAGTTTCTTCCTCAACAAACATCATTCAATAATTCAACATCATCCCACTGTTTGATTCAATCCAAATTAAAGACTCAATAATATATGTTCACAGAAAATGTCATTCATATAATTTTACCTGATTTATTCCTAATCAAATTTCAAACTTATTTAATAAGATTCTATTTAGACTTACATGTAGAAGACCCCACCCCCTCATTTAAAAAAAAATAAATTCAGAACCAATTAATATGAGTTTTTCATTAAGACATGGAGTGTTATTAGATGTTCAAGTTGATCTATTGGATTACATGTACCTTCAACGTGTTATGAATAATGTTATGTCTGGAGTCAAACTTGTGTCATTTAGGTAAATATTACCTTATTCATTTTAAATAAAGTTAATTCTGGCCATTGAAAAAAATATAAATGTTTAGCGTCCCCGCCCTCTTCCTTTTTAAATTTTTTTTTTTTAAACATGAAAACAGTGCAAAAATAGATCTATTTCTAATTTTTTTTTTAAATTAAAAAAAAAAATGTCAGTGGCCATCTTGAAAAACTGTCAGGGAAAATGTACCAAGCGGCCATTTTGAAAGAAAAAAAGGGCCTCCTCCTTCCTATGTATTGAAAAACATAGGTATTTTTTTATTTGGCCTAAGATATACATGTAGAATCGCTTTTAGCAAATGAAAAAAGAGCTTACACATATTACAAACTTGTGAGAACTCTCAAGTCTGCAAGCCTAGGACAGTCTAAACTCTCAACTACTTACTCTTTTCTTCACCATCTGCCCGTCCTTCCCCTACATGTAGACTCTCTTCTGTGTAATAAAAAAGAGAAAATAACAAATGAAAATAATGACTTGACTTAACTTTCAAATTTCATTTGTAAAAACTCAGGACCTGTCAATAGAAAGGTAATGTTAACAATGCATATGACATGTATGTATTACAACTACAAGCAATATACATATACATGGTTTATGTCTAGCTTTAAAGATAAAGCTGGTCATGCAATTGCATTGTGAAAGAAACGGTGTGGAATCGATCAGAAAAGGTTGATCATCTAGCATGTACCGGTAGTGGTTTGTACTGCAAGGCTCTGGAATCATCAATATAATAAGAAATTTGGCCCAGTCTTGGTAAAGCTGCAAGCACTGTACACAGAAAGATTTATCGGTATATGGGGCTACACGAACATGTGGCATAAAAATCTGTCCCATTTGTTATGTTGTTACATGCCATATTTAGAATATGAAAGCATTTGAAGAGCCATGCTTTTCAGGGAACATTTTTTATTTGATGTTCTTCCACACTTGCATAATAACAATGATAACGGTCACAAACTATTTTTTACCTCTCCCCAGAACTCAACTTTCTCTTTAACGCAATGATCATGTTACGTAATACAGGATGTTGTTGGTTTAGGTCAAACTTAGAGAAGATGCAAATGTTAAGGACAATTATTCTTCATGAAGTCATCCCCTTTGCAAATTAAATCACTTCCTGAATGGTAGGGATATATTGGAACAATAAAATTCTTTTGAGGATTCACACTTGTACTTTGAATTGTTAAATGGTCTCGCCTAGCATTTGATTATTCTTCATTTGATTTTAATTATTAAGATATTAGTTACAATTGCAAATCATTCAGTAATACATGTACATAACGCGACCGTCAGCAAACCTGTAGGCCAGGCCTATGTAAACGTACTCAACCCTACGCCGAAGCAACATTTTTAGGTACGCTGTGTCTATGCACAGGGTACGTAACCATATACCATCGTACGCCAGCCTATGCATAAGCTACGCAGGGACTACGCCGAAGCAACATTCTTTTTCATGAATACACAGCCCAATTTTGGCGTAGTCAGTGCATCTCTACGCAGATCTGGTGTGAAAGGGGCTTTACTTTCTTTCTTTTTTTATTGAAAGCTTCAAGCAACAATATTTTGATTTTGTTGTTCTTGTTGTTGTTTCAACTACAGTATACTGCCTAAACTCTCATGATAATATAAGGGAGGAAATCATATCAGAATCTGCAGCTACCGGTAATTTTACCAAACCCAGGAAGTTAATCCTCATAACTCAGGTAACAATGCAGATTTTATGAACCATAGTTTGGTGAAGAATTTACGGAGTCAAATAAAAACCCATAATGATAATAACAATAAAAATGTTGCTTATAAGTTATAAATAAAGCACACCAATTGGATCTACTCCAAGTCCAACAACTCATACCCTTTCATGCAGGCTTACATGTATGGGGTCTGATCTCAAAGACTAGGCTTAATGTCACATTGCTGTAATGTGTACATAGAGGAAGGAAATGTCCTTGAATCAGTTCATTCAGGTCACATGCATGTAGTACCCCCACAGGGTCTATAATTTCCCATCTACTACAAAGAGCATTCCAATGTTATATAATCACTTCCAAGAATGTACTAACTAAAGTTGATTTATTGCACTGAAAATGTATACAAGGTTTGTCCTGAGCTAAGGTATCTAAACAGTGTGCCAATAAACAATGCCATAGCCCTGGACTACATGCAAGACTACATGTATGGTTTAGTTTATGAATAAGTTTTCAGCAGAAAATCTTTTGACTTGAAAGGATTTTTATGGAAACATTTATGAAACTTTTAATTACAGTTTTGTCTTCAGCAATGCTTTTCCCTATCAACTTTTTGTTACAACATAACTTCTGATTTTCTAGTTGTCATTCAACCCACTTGAATATTGCAAGTGCCATAAAAAATTGTCTATCTTCTGAAAGTATTCAGTATCTTAAATGAATGTGCAAAATACAAAATTACAATCAAGTTGTAGCTACATAATGAAATTGAATGATGCATCATGGCTTCCATTCTTTGGTCCTTTTTAATTTCAAAACCAGCTTTAATAAATATTTAGCAGAAAACATCGTTGTTCAAGTAGGTGGACATGTATGTCGACGAGATTCAATATTTGTATCTTGACATAATTGAAATAAATGAATCTTGTATCTTGAAAAGATATCCACTCCATGGACTAACTTAATTTATAAAATTAAAACACAAGCAGCTTTGTAATTACAATTGCAAGGTAGAGAGAAATCATTTGGAAATTCACAATGCAGAGTTGAGCGTAAAAACTGGGCATTTACAAGCCTATAAATATATATAATATATATCTCACACAGAATACTACTGTCTATAGGCTGCACCAGATCAATAATGAATGTCTGACTTACAAAAACAGCAAGCTGAACTTCTCCATTATGAGAGACAGGGAGGTCTTGCATGCAAATAAGATTACATAATCAAGAAAAAGATAGTCTGTTCTTACAGACCTCTTCTTTTAACCATTAAGGGAGTGGGGGAGGGGAACTAGCAATACTTTTCAAAATGATAAACTGTAGGTTAAACTGCAGGCTGTTCAAATTGCTAAAATCCAAGAGCAAAAAATAAGGCTTATCTGTGTTTATGACTGAAGCAGGTGAAGCTTTGTTTTTCAATTTCAATTTTCACATTAATTGTCAATATGTGTGAGGCATTAATGAAGTTGATTGATTATTCTTACGAATTGATTATAGCTGGATTTTCTTATGTTTTTTTAATCATTTAAACAACTGTTTGATATGCACATACTAATTATTTGAGCAAAAAAGATGTATACAAGTGTACAGTTTTCTTCTAATATCCCATCTTTTCCTCAATTCAGCATTCAACTGATTTCTGTTTCCTTTCCTGGAAATTTAATCAGTAAAGATTAAGGTAAAATTTTACATCTCATTTAATTGGTTTAAAGCTGAGATTCAGAGTTTTATGTGTTGAATAAATGAGAGAAGTCCAAAGATTTAAAACTGAGGTTTGATGATAAAGACTAGAGACTATTAGAGAGGTATGCCTCATAATCATATTGGGACAAAGCCCAATAGAATCTTCTTCGCAGGACCAGTCACCTCACCAGCTTGGAGTGTACAAAGGGGATTGTGGTAAGGGATGGATACAAAAAAGATCTTCACTTAATCTTGGACTAATTGTCTAATCAAGTCCAGTCTGGTCTTTTGTTGTCTTACCCTCATATGGGGTCAAAGGATTATGTTTAGGTCCTGGTCTTGGCCCAGGTCACGGTCAGGTCAATGGTAGGGGGCTCAAAAAGAAGAGAGAAAGATCTATGGTTTTACGTTGGTCAGTGCATGTGAAGTTGGAATGGGAAAGTAAAAAGGCCTATAAAATGTGGAATGTCCCCTTTAAACAATATAGCTTGTCTACTTCTTACAATTCTTGTATGTATAATCTAGTGAAAGCAAATAGTGAAAGCAAATAGAGTAAGCTGGCAATGCAACTGTAAAGTACATACCAGTTTTACCATTTCTCTCGTTTCTCCTCAAGGCTCAAACTATAAAGCCTTTCTATGAATTACACAGGCCAAAGTCTCAAAGACAAAATTATTTTTTTCCAAATCGATGTAAAACGATCAAAACATTTTGTGGTTAATTTTCTTCCATCTTAATGATTTGGAGGTGTCAATTTCATACTACTTCTACATGTACTATCTTTTCATTGCCATAGGCCACCAAAAAGAGTCACAACAGTACAACTACAAAAACATTCCATGCTCCTGAAGGCTGACGGCTTTTTGATCAGTAAAAGCCCCTATCATTAGCACCCTACTTTCTTTTATAAAAAACTAAATCACTTATTGTGGTTGAACATGCACATATTGTGGTTGAACATGCACATAATGATAATCAACAGTCAGTTATATCACCACAACCATTAAATATTCTTGGAAACAAATTCACTGTTGATTTGTCATCTATGGATTGGTCAAACCATGGGCCATCATGAAACAAACAGAACTCTGTTCAATTTCCTACTGGGTGTACTCAAGTCTCCACCTGCTGATTAGTCTCATTATTCATACCTTGATCACTCTTTTACAAATTTACTGAAATGATAGGAATAATGAAGTTTAAGACTTTAAGGTGTAAAAGTTGGATAGAGATGGAAAGTTGATGCTCAGCTTACCACTTGTTATGAGGTCAACTAAAGAACTGTATGCTTCAACACTCCCCTAATCCAAATAATATCAAATATCTTATACTGTATGAAACTGTTGCATATTAATTGAGACTGAGCGCTAGACTACTGCATGAGCGTACCCACCAACCTTGTAATAATAAGCCCCAGAGTCCATCACCTTCCTCATTGCATAACATTGCATCACAAAGCAGATTACAATCTGCTGTTGAGTTACCAGCCACACTTCACATGACCTGGGTTGTCCCTATGGCTCTTGTATGAGCAGGGGGCCCTCATCATAAAGGACAAACAAGGGGGCTTCAGAAATGGAGAGATCTTAGAAAAAGTAGTCTCAGAAAACAGACCCAATATCAATGTCACAAAAACAGTTTGCGAGGGATCTCATTATTATGTTTAATTTGTATTATCTGAATTTTGTGACATTGAAGAGACTTTTTCTGACCACGTATATGCTCAAAATTGCTAAAAAGTGGGAAAGAATTCAAGCTTGGTTTCATATTGAACAGTTCCAACTTCAAGTTTGTCAAAGAGATAATTTTCAAACTATGTTATGTATATTTTACAGAATGAGGCTGCTCTTGGGAGTTGCGAGTAGGTTTGCCTCATCTACCAACAACTTCCTAAAAGGAATTAAGTTATTTGGAAATTAGAACAGCTTAATTAGATGATTTTTCTTGTCAGTAATAGCTGGCAATTAGGACGATAGCAATACGTCATATTTCAAATGAAAAAATGCTCTCTTTTATTTTAGGCTTGAAAGACCTCCCTACCAATATAAAGAAAAAACTCACTTATTTTCGGGCCGGGCTACTCCAATCTTCAACATCAACAAATGTATTAAATTTACAAATTTACATTTCATTTTGTAAATTAGAAGACAGGTCTGTTGCAATATCAAATCATAAATACACTGTACACCAGTTTTATAGAGGGAGGTGGGGGGGCTTATGCACATACTCCAAATTACTAGTTTTCGTATATAATTTCACAAATGAATAGAGACATAAAAGTAGACAAAACATCCCAATTTCTTTGAAATCTCAAGCGCAATAAAAATGAGGTTTTGAACTTTTGTATTCATTCACAATATGAAGAAAGGACCATACAATTAATAAAATCTGTGAATATGTCATGTTTTTAGAAATGGACCTCAAGAGTCACAACACAATATACTAAATTATTAATATCATATTCATCAGCTTAACTTTAGAATACCCTATCACTTTACAGAGCTGAGCTCAGATGATGGACATGAAAGAAGAAGTACATAAATGCATTTACATTTCAATGAAGTTTGTTCCAACAGGTGTTTTGCCCAATGTGATTACCAAAAAATTAATTATAAACATGATGAAGTCCATGAAAGGTAAACAACAAAGTTCACAAAGTTTAGAGAAAGCTAGCCAGGCTTATGGCATTTGACCCAAGACGGTTTCACAAAAATTTGTGTTGGAAAAATAGCCCTTTTATTTTAAATCATCACACACAAACTTCAGATAAAAGCTAAGACTATTTCAAAGGCCAAATCACTTTCAATTTGATAAATTATCTTCCTACATCTTTTTTTAAGGGTCATTAAAAATGTTAATATGATAATAATCTCTGATTCCACACTTTTCTTTCACAACTGGTGTATTTTGTTGTAATCCTGTCAATAAGCTCTGTCAAACCATGGCCAAACAAAGAGAAAATTACCGAGACACGCGCTCGTTAACTCATTCAACTCGCTCGTTTCAAGGACACAACATTACAGTCCTTGAATCGGGACAACACCCGATCGCGATCTCACACTCTCTCATTCATGCACATTAATTCATGCACATGAATACATACGAACCGTCAACTACAGAAATAGTTTTGTCAAATAACTCACCGAATTTTAACTTCGACATGTCGAACGACTTCTCACAGATCTGTCAACAAAGGACGTGTTTCTGACAAGAAGATATGTGGACAAGCGGTGAAATGAATGTGATGATGATGATGAAGATGATAAAAACGTTGGCGTTACTTTGAATTCTGTCGTTCCTAGCACGTAGCGCTAGCTTCCCCGTCAAGTTTTGAGCTTTCAAGTTCATTTATTCAGCAAAATGAATGCCAAATCAATTGAAATGACGCAGTAGTAATAACAACCAAACGTGTATCAAATATTTCTGCCTGGTTAAAAGGTCGAAATGTTCTGCACATCTTACGAAACTAGAATTGAAAGAGTCTATGTATTTTACTTTCACCACGGAGCACGAGCATCCATTTCAGGACCGACAGTTTCCCTTGCTTGGCCTACTTTCAGGTCAATCTAGCTCCAGCCAAAGTTATCCTCTTCTTCCAGAGCTCAGCGCCTGCCAGCTCTACCGGTAGACCCGTTGTCAATATGGCAACTCATTGGCACTAATTGTAAAGATCGATGGAGACGAGTCCATTGTCAAAAGGAAGCAGTTTTAAGATAATGCGATAAAAGTTCATATTATTTGATCTTATAATTACATCAAATAGCTTTATAGAACTTGAAAAATTTACACTTGGGCTATTTTATGCTTCGATTTATTTTAGTTCAATCCATCAACATCATTTTCCGAACAATTCAGTTTCATTTAGTCCCTCAATTCGTTGTCTTCACCCCGTGTACTGTGCTAAAATGAATGAATCCGTTCGGTTTCAAGTTAGTAATCATGGCCCGAAAGGTTGCGTTGAGGTCAATTCCCTATTGCGTAATCTTACGTAAATGCCTCACGCTCTGCTAACGCAGAGTTTACGTCTGTTAGTCTTACAATACAGACAACTTTCCTTTTAGGCTCTCGACTGATCTGAGGGGTAGACGCGGATCCAGGATTTCTTAGGGGTGGGGGCCCATTTTTTTTCTTCTTTTTGCTCCCGAAAATGCGCTCAGTGGGATGAGGGGGGGGGGGGGGAGGG
>BEXV01000529.1:103013-121720 GCA_003118195.1 Hemicentrotus pulcherrimus | reverse complement strand
GTACTGAGTTATAGTTATTGTTGTATCACTTTTGAATATTAAGACCTGCTGAATCTTCTACTTCTTGTGATTACAATGACCTGGAAAACTTCTTTATTCTCTTCACTTTTTATGTAACAGGTGTTTCTACACAGTATGCTGACCCTACTGCTGCTACTCCTCTCAATACACTCATCTGTAAATTCACTCTAGACCCTGTCACTTTCCTCCAGAATCAGGCCAAAGAAGGTCGCAGTAATAAAACTAAAAACTACATTGTGGTAAGTCACTTGCTCTTTGTTTGCAAATATAGCATGGTAGAATACTTGTAACTGATCGCAGAAATTGCATTCAATTTTAGAATTTAGCTGGACTTGGATTACAAGTTTTGATGCTGTTATTATCATCTAAAAGAATTTTTTTTTTTTTCACATAAAAGTTTAGTCTTCATCTAGTCTTTCAAAATAAAGTTGTGAAGGTTGAACTTGAACAGCACCTTTCAATGCCCGTTTAGATTGCCTTCTTCTCTGAGCGAGGTTCAAGCAACAGCAAGTCTGAATGATTGGCCTGTACAAGTATATAGTTCTGATCTGACATTTGCTACAGGTGTTAGGGTTTTGATTGGGTTTTAGTTTTAGTTAAGGCTAGGTTTAGCATTAGTTAGTATTGAGCCAAAGGTTGAAGTTGGGAATTTGACGAATGTAAACAATATGACTGCTGAGCAATTGGCTGCCAGAGAGTACGTCGTGCAATTGACAATGTCTTTGATATTGTCATTAAATAGCCCGAGGTTTTACCCTGTCAATGTCCTTTCTTCTGTATAGGAACTACCTGATCAGCATCATTCATACATCATCAACGATGGAACCAATCCCAATGATCTACGAGACATGCAAGGTGCTCTTCTCTCCAAGATCACCTTCACATTACCTAATACTGTAGTGAAGATCATCTCACTTCTCAGACAGCAGGCTGTCTATAATACTCTCATTGCTAGCTGTGTCAGGAACAAAGATGGTCAAGGTTAGTTTGTGTGTGTCTGTGTCTGCATGTGATCAGCATATTTAAATCTCAAACACTATTGAGTGACTGACTGACTTCTTTTTTTCTTTGGTAATAACATGCATAAAATGAGCTGTAAAGGGTACATGAGCTTTTGTCTCCATCAATAACCCACTTCTTGTAATGGCCCAAAATAAACTGATTGAATCTTTGCACAGCACAAAGATTGGTCTCAGAAATTGATCCGCATCATTTGTATTATAGGTTTTCAGAGTGGTGGCAAAGGCTGTGAAGAATGGATTTTTAAAATTGATTTAACAGAGGTCAAGATTCTGTTCATCATGTGTATTATCTAAACAAAAAATAAATAAATATATGTTTTTTAATGTAAATATTGGCCTAAAGCTTGTGGCTGAGAAGTTTTTAGAGGTAGAAATGTTCTTCTTGATGTTAGAAAGCAGAATTGATGAACAAGGGATCACAAGTTTGATTTGAAAGTTAGTGATTGACCTGTGACCCTTACCTACACTTGTTTCCCTTTTTGGTGAACAAATTGTACTGTGTTGCATTTGCAGCTCAATTTGTTGATTGTAATCATAGTTGTAGAGTAAACCTGTTGTATGACACTCTGCTTCTTCTGTAGAACCTCCTGAAGCTGTGCTATTTGAAGTGACCCCTTACACCAATCAGAAGTTAACAGTCACCTTTGAACATCCAGCCAGGGAAGGAGTTGCATGTGGTAAGTAAATCCCTCTCATTTTCAATTTGTTTTAAAGCAAAAGGATTCATAAAGAAATCTATCCTGAGATTTAACCCACTCAATCAATGTAATACCTCCCTTCTCACTCTTATCCAAAATGTTGTTATGGTTTCATTTTATTGGCGTACATTCATTGATAAGAATTACAGTTGTAAGAAGGCTTTTGTTACACATTTCTTCCAAAGCTAAAGGTAGAGATGTGTACATGCCTTATGTTAATTAATTTTGTGTATTTGTAGATAATCTATTGAAAGACTATGGAAGTAATTCATTTCTCTACTGCTCTGTAGTGAATTTTTATTTTAACTTTTATTAGAATGTTAATACCACTACAGTGAAAGTGCCGTCTCTGATTCTTCAATGACCTGTAGGCCTTTACAATGAATTGAACTTAATGTGTCTCATTTGTATGTTGAGTAAGATATCAAAATGCCTTTCAGAAATGTTCTTATGATTTCTATTTGATTTGCTGTTTTATGTTGACAGTTGAGTTGGACTTGACTGACCAATCTGCAGTCAAAGCCAAACTACATAGTGGTCCAAGTGAGGAACCTTTCTGTTCTGATGACTATGCAACCAGTGTGCTTCAGAAATGTCTCTCTATTCCTATCACTATGAGAGCCATCATGAAGAAAGCTGAGCAATGGCTGGAGACGCAAGAATCCAAGAAATCGGTAAGAAATTAATACTGTTAAATTGGTAGAGATTTAGAAAAGTGAAACAAGTATGGATGTTTTAGAGTTTATATAATTGAGTAGACTGGGTCCATATCTCTCAACACCCTTGTCTTGTCACCTTATAAAATGTTGATTACAGTTTTAACAAAAGACTAATTAAGGTATAACTCAACCTTTTTCTTTCTCATGTAATGTGAGATAATAGGAATCTTAGATGAGAAGGATCGCTCCTGAACCTTCTTCCTCTTTTAAATATTTCACAGACTAAAAGGTTGTGGTCACACATTTGAATAGTCCTGCATGCCTGTACATCAATAATGTGGTGTAATCACTTGACACTTTATTTGCAAATGCACTATCCTCAGTTCAACCTTGAATGGCTATATGGTATTAACAATATTTATACCTTTGCTATTGTGTACAGGTGAGCCTGCCACCAGCCCCGTCCTCTGGTCCATCGGGAGGTTCTGTGTTTGATCCTATGAGTGGTTTACATCGTCATAGTGGTCTTGGTGGTGGTGGCCATGGAGGTACTTTCTTTCCTAGTCATCGCCCACACCAATCCTCCTACTCTCACCAACTCCAGTCTCATAGTATCCTGAGTGACCTTACAACCACCATGTCAGCCATCTTGCCTCATGGAGAGGGCTTTGATATGCACAGTGATAGACCAACCAAAGTGGCACAGAATCCTATGTTGGCAAGTCTCCTGCAGCATGCTGCTCTTGCAGTGAGCACATCGTCTCTATCCATTCCACCTCCATCCTCATCACCTATGTCGTCACCACCACTGGCATCCGGACCAAAGCCTCACAAGAACCCAATGCTGATGAATCTCCTGCAGGAACACAATACTCTGACTCCTGTAGCAGCCATTGCTCAACCGGTGGGCTCAATGGGAAGGATGATTCGCAGGGGGAAGCGTGGGAGGTCAGTCAGTGTGGACAAGTCGCCTAAGCGACAGCAGAGTGAAGAGGAACATGATTTTGATGATATGCATGGCCATCGCCCTCCTGGGCTTCATCATAGACTCTCAGATACTCACAAGATGGCAAGCCATGCTATGGACCCACCAAAGGCAATGCACACAGGGGAGCTCTCAGCTCTCCTATCAGAGATTGAGGCTCCTATCATACCAGTTGCTAAACCCAAGAGAGGCCGACCATGTCGATTAGACAGTACCAGCTCTCAATCTAGTGTCGGTGCTCGTCAGAGCCCCAAGACTCCAAGCACTCCTACAGTTCCAACAACACCTACTTTTGTCCCTCCCAAGACAATGTCTCACAGTACTTTGAGTACACCAGAGCACCCATCTATGGATGATGTACCTGTTGGTATGAAGGTTGATCCATTACACTCTAGAACGAGCATGGACTCTGACATATTTTCACAAAATTCAAAGAACATATTTTCTGAAGATTTGTTGCCAGACCCTCCAAGATCAAATATTTCCCCAGAGATGCACAGACAAGCCAGCTTTAGGTCTCAGTATGGTTCTCTTGACATCAATGATGATGCAGCAGGCTTTGACAATGATGATGACTTTGGAGGATTACCAAGCGTTAGTTCAGCTATAGCTCGTATGGGCATTCCAACAGGCTCTGATTTTGATGTCCAGCATCGAACTACTACAGACTTGCCTCATCCAGTTTCGCTTTCAACTTTGATGTCAGGACCACTTTCTACAGCCATGCAAGCTGGGCTTGAAACTAGGACAGACATGAAAATGGGTGCAGGAGCTCTTGACCTTACTGTTGCTAACCTTGCAAAGAGCATGAGTATTCCAGCTATCCCTACAACACAAAGAGGGCGACCAGGGCCTAATATGCAAGGTGTTACCAACCTATCCCAGTCATTGCCAGCAGCTCGCCCTAGAATCCCAGTGTCTAAAGGCAAACCTAAGAATTTCATTGAGTCTAGTCTTGCCTTTCAAACTGAAAAACCAAAACCATCCAAGAAACGTGGACGCAAAGTAGTGAAGGACTCTGGAGGATTCTCTGATTCGGAGGCTCCCAAGACCAAAAAGCTGAGGAAACCAGGCAGACTCAAGAAAGAAAGAAGGCTGCCAGAGTACAGCAGTGAGTCATCTCCAGAACCATGCCAAGATGTTGCACGGTATTCCAGCATTACAATGGCTGTCAATGAAGAGGAACCACTGAAAATGACATTTAAAACCATTCGCCACAAGCCAGACAGAGACCAAAAGTTGAAGGGAAAAGATCCAGGTCCTGCTCCCAAGATTAAGATCAGATCTATGACCAGTGGAGATTCTGCTACCCCATCTCCCAATCCTGTTGTGAGGGAAATAAAAGAAGAGAAACCTCATATGAAGCTAGAACATAAGGTTGAACAACCTGAGAAAGTCGAGACCACTGCTCAGTCTGTCAGGACAGAATCACCCATTATGAAATCTGTTAAGACAGAATCACCTGTTATGAAATTTGATAACCCCAAAGAAACCAAGGTTGTGAGAAACGAGAGTTTGCCAAAACTCCAGAAAGAACTTTCAACAGGCCACAGATCTGAAGAGCAGGCTAGCAAAGGAACATCTCAAGAGCTACCTAAAGGAAGCCATGACATTACTGGTTTCAAATCTGAACACTTGGGTCTCAAATCTACTGGAATTACTAAAATAACTGCTATAACACATATGCCAAAGGTAAAGAATGAGCAGATGAAGAAAAGTAGACCGACTGAAGGTAGTCAGAGACCAAGCCCTGTTTCAAAGTCACCCATAGCTGATTTCTTTCCAAAGAAGAGCTTGGCAAACTTGCCTCGCATTCCCAAGATCAGTAAGCAAACATCAGAGAGTAAGCAGTTGCTAAACCCCAAGACTCCCACTACTCCGAAGCCTGCTGGCAGTCCTTCACCATCAACTAAAAGTTTAATGAGCTCTTCTCCAAAGAAATCCAGTTGGGGTAAAGGAGACCCCTCAAAAGTTGGACCTACTAAGAAGTTGGTAACTGCTCAGCGTTTCAGCTCAGTTAGTCCAACAGGAAGAAAGCCAGATGGTATGAGACCAGGGAAACCATTTTCCAGTGGTAACAAATCTCCATTGACAGTAGGCCAGGGCATTCGAAAAACAGGATTAAATATTCTATCAAAGTCATTGTCCACTCCAACACAAAGCCCCAATTCTTCCAAGGCAAGTGCAGGACTCATTCATGCTCCCAATAAGAATGTATCAAGTCCAACGACTGGAGTTTCAAAAGCAATAAGCTCACAAGTAAGGCCATCTGGTACAGTGAGCCCTGTGCCCAAAACTTCAGCTGGGATTACATCAAAACCTCAGACAACTCCCATATCATTATCAGCGCCAAGCAAATTACCAAGCAGTCAAGCTGTCCCTGTCACCTCCTCTATAAAGACTTCCTCAGTTGTACCGTGTGCTACAATTTCTTCAAGTGGCACAAGTTCAAGTTTAAGTACAAAAGCCATTTCAAGTTCTCCTGTCTCTATGGTTCGAGTAGTACCTGTAGCTAGCACAGCTTCAACATCATCCTCAAGCTCAGGTCGATCAGAATCCATAGCTAACGCAAGTTCAACATCATCCTCAAGCTCAACTACAGCTACTGCTTCAATTCCAACTACACCCTCCATTACCACAACCACCTCTATTACCTCATGTGTTACTGGAAGTGCTGTACCTGTTTCTAAGTCAGTGACACCCCCACCAGTGAACCTGGTTCCTTCATCAAAGTCATCCCCTGGTGTAACAGGGATTAAGACAAGTACAACTGTTTCTAATAGACCACCACCTCTTGTGATTCCTACAAATATCAAGGTGCCAGCTCCATCTGTAACATCGCCACCAACACCATCATCTGTTGGCACACCCACTAGTGCTGGACCAAACTCAGCAAAGCAGACAACACCTAAGCCTGGTATGCGTTCTAACCGGAAATGGTCCCTCATGGGCATCATTGATAAGATAAAGGAGAAAAATGAAAAGGTTGATAAGACAGATAAAGTCGAGAAGGTTGAAAAGAGTGAAAAGATGGAAAGAAAAGGCCTCTTTAGTGCACTTGGATCCGGAACGCCTGGGGTAGCAGAATCAGGAAATGGTGATGAGGAGATAGATGCCTCAGAGAGGGAAGCTAAAGAGACTGCTCCCACAGACGAGAGTGGAGCAGAAAAACCTCAATTGTCTAAAGAAAATAAACCTGTTGCCAGTTCTAAAGCAGATGATTACCCAACCAAGGAGAGCAAATCCATGACATTTCCGCCTGCAAAATCGGACACTGCCAAGATACCAGTCCCTAAGGTATCATCTGCTAGCAGTCAATTACCTGCTCGTCAACCATCACCGTCACTAAGCACTAAACCAAGTGGATTGACCTCCTCTCCATCTAGCCAAGGACCCAGTTCAGTCAAGGGCAAATCATCTCCTAAGCATCCTTCTCAGTCTCGTCCTCCTAAAGTCAGCACCCCACCCTTGATAGGCTCTCAAAAGAGATCAAGCAGTCCAACAGGAAAGAGTATATCCATAAAACAAAGCAAACCTTCACCATTAACTAGCAGTAGCTCGTCAACTCCAACATCCATGAGTAGCCCTGTGAAGGCAAGGCCTGGGTCATCCCCAATGCAACGGACAAGACCAATCATTCTCAGCCACTCCTTGTCAACTTATCAATCCCCAGAGAAGGGACAGCAGAAAGTTACCAAAGTACAACTTGCCATGCAGCCAGAACTCATGTCACATTCTACCCTACCTGGGCAAGGAATCTCTGCATCAAATGTTAGTAAAGGGCAGACTGGTTCATCTCAAGTACGTGTGCCTTCTCCATCTATCAAACCTCAGACAGTATCGATTAACAAACCAACACAAGACCCTACCAAGAAACCGACAACTGTAACACCGAAACCAACAGATACAACAAAGTCTGATATCAAACTGGTCACTACTACTCCTAAGCCAGTTAAAGTAGACCAAAGTGCAATGATGAAGCCTAAACCAAACAATGGGAAAGAACCTAGCTCCCAATCACAACAGAACAGTCAACGATCTGATGCCAAAGGATCTTCTGACAATGGAAGTTCTAAGATGCCATCCATGAGTTCAAAGAAACCCGACTCCAAACCAACAGATCCAAGGGCAAGAAAGGACTCCCTGGGGTCAAGTAAAGACAAAGATGGTGAAACTTCAAAGTCACCCAAACCTGCTGTTGTAAGAACAGTATCTAAAGAATCAAAAACTTTATTCAGTAGTGGAAGCCAAGATGGGAAGACATCAACGAAAACTGAACTGAAGCAGACTACCGAGTCGGCTCCAAAGACGAAGGTGATTCCTCCACTAGTTAAATCTGTTTCCCAGGGTGATAAAGAGAAATTGAAGGGTGATGAATTCAGAAAGTCTGAATCTAAGAACATTGTACCAGAGATAAAGGGAATAGACAAACAAGAAGTTTCTGAAGAAGTCAATAAGATATCTTCATCTGCAAAACCTCAAGGAATTGACTTCAAGGTGCCAAGCCCAGCTATGGTACCAAGTCCTAAGACCTCGGCAATGAGCCCCAGGCCTTTGATAAAACCAGTCGGCTCTCCCAAACCAGTTGTTGCTTACTCACCAAAAGCACCAAGTCCTCATTCATCTGCCAGTGGTGTTCCTAGCCCAGGAAGTGCTTTAAGTCCTAAGGCCCCAACCAAGCGATCAGCAACACCAGTAGGTAACCAGCCCCCACCGCCAAAGAAAGTGTGTACTATCTCAACACCTTACAGCCCAGTGGAAAGTGATGATGATTTTGGCATGATCATCGACATGCCTCAGTCTCCCAGAAGCAGTTCGCAGCAGAAGTCTCAGCGCTCACCTAGGCCAGATAGCAGGAACAGTAATACACAGACTGAGGGTGGATCCACATCACCAAGGAGTGCTGTGGCACACTCCCCTCTAGGACAGCTTGCACAGTCACCTCTGGGAATAGGAAAGTCTCCTGCTTCAGTCAAGAGTATTGCTAGTTCAGATAGTATCAGCAGGAGTCCTTGCAAGATAGATGATGATCTGATGGATGAAGCTCTTACCAGTTGCATCCAGACAGAAGATGTTTAGAATCCTATCACTCTAGCAAACATGTCCAGCTATACCTCAAGCTCAATGAGATCATTCTCTATCAATATTTTGATTGTTGATTTTGTAATCATTACACTTTTTCTTTTGGAATTTTCCAGTAAGATTACAAACAGAATTATTAACAGTAAAATGATTTCAAATTTCAATTCAAAAGTGCTTCTTAAAAATATCTTTTTGAAAACTGGTCTTAGATATTGGAGAGAGATTAAATCATATTAGAAATGATGGAAAAACAACAATTGATGGAGTTTATGATGTAAACTGGTATAATGAGCACTGTACAGTGGGTTACAAGAGATGTTTTGTTTCTGATGTTGTACAGTTTTTAATTTCTGATTGACATAACCAGTAGTTCCAATGTCAATAAAAAAACTATGTCAGATTTTGAAAAATCTTTTAAGGTAACTTTGAGCAACTTTTTGGTTTTTGTTGGGAGAAAATTAATTTCGTTAATCATTTATTTGTAATAATTCATCAATTCAAATTTTGATTTTGCATTAGTTTCATAGCGCAGTTAAATGGTATTTGTTCTAGCATCCCTTTTAACAGTGTCTTTTTAAAACATTTGCCTCATTATGTGATCTAAACTATATTTATGTATAGGTTATTATTTCCTCTGCAGTCTCCATCAGAAACGTTTTGCTCCACTGTTAAGCATTTTCATGTTCTTGAAAGGTCTTGATGGAATTGAAAAATAAATCTCTCCACAGTTAGACTTGATAAGTTATCAACTAGTATGCACCAAATCCAAGGTTTTTTACTTTGTTTTGCATGACAAGCAGCAGTGGCCATTGATGAATGTTCATATATGTATATTGTAAGTCATATATATCTCAGGATTTATGTTGTGAATTGCATTCATTGGACACAGGTGCTCGTCCTCATTAACATCCCCATTCTGTCATTACAAGATTAACCAACTAAACAAATACAGCAGCGGCTGAAATTTACATGTAATGGCCCAAGTAAAAATGGCCCCAGTGCATACTCCTCAATCTACATGTATGCGTTTTTAGATACAGTAGTATGAAGCGGCGTATGTGTGCCACATTTTACAGTGTCTCAACAATTCCTTTCTGGGGTTAACAGACTGCCTTGTATTGATAGACATTTCAAAGTATATGTCACAGAGATGACACTGGTTCATGTTTGTTTTTCATTATACAAGTTTTTGTTTTATTTGTAAGGCTGGTAGTTTTTAGGATTGATGTCTAGACTCAAATTGTTCTTGACACATCATGTATGATCTTGTCTTGGGTATGGGACATTTTTTGTCATTTTTAATAATTTTTTTTTATGGTGCAAGTTCAACTGACTGGCTTGGCACAGCCAAGTATTAAATACCTGTTAGAAGCAGAGTAGATGATTATAACAGCTCATTATTTTTAAGTCTTATTTTTTTTGATACAAAAAGATAATACAGCCCTCATCGTTCATAGGAAGATAACAAAATCAAAAATCAAATCTTTCTTTGCGGTACATGCAAATCATCAGGGCTTAGCATATGTGCTGCTAATTGACAAGCTTTTTGTCCAATTAATGGTACACTGCATAAAGATGGATCCAGCATTACTCTAGCCTGCAGCTTGTGTTTACTGTAGATGCCAAAATAAAAACACTGTATTTTTAGGAGAATTCAGAGTTCCTTGTACATGTTCAAAAGTAATATTGATATCTCAGTCCTAGATTGTTTGTGAGTCAACATGTGATAGATCTTTTTGACGATTGTAATCAAAGGAAACATACTTCTTTGCTTCAATGCTCATGAGTACATGTATTTATATAGATGTGTAAATATGATAGATAGCTTCAACATTTTGTACAGCTGTAAAGTGTGCATGCATGTCATGAGACGAAGAGGTCAAACTTTCATTGGATAAATGAAAGTTGACATGCGTAATATTATTATTAATGATCTACAGTATTTAAATCTTTTGTTAACATCACATTGAAAACAATAGTTGTTGTTCTCTCTAGGTCTTCGTGGTGAGCCTTAATTAGAGCAAAGGCTGAATTTATTCTTTGGTTTGGGGAAACCAGTTTATGCATGGAGAAAGGCAATAGAAACAAGAACAGAAGAATGGTATAAGATACATGTACATTTATATGAGTATAGGTTATACATGTAGTAAGGAGTCATTAATCATGAGATATAAATAACATTAAACATTGTGTTGTTGTTAATGTTCAAATTATCATGATTTGCATGCTAATATTATACGAATATACAGCAAGAATAAAGTGTGGACAAAAGAGAGATTTGATAATCGTATTGCATCTTTTATTCTATTTACATTTCATAATTAACATAGAATGTATAGAGATAAACCCCTAAGTCTTGTCTTTATTATTGGTGGATTTAGGCTCGTTCAGATATGGTGTAATATGTGTGACATGAATAGCAACTGCATGCAATAACGGACTTGCATTTATTCACCAAGTTATTTTCTTGGAAGATTACAAAATGTGAAACTTATTATACCTCTGTCACACCAACGAAACCGACACCATACCGATCCAAACATTGCATTACCACAAATTGGCCTAAAATTGGTCAGTTTAGAGTTGGTGTGGAGTCGGTTTGACCGAGGTATTGCACTTAACGCTCTGGTTTTGCTGTGTCATATAATCATATCTGAACAAGCCATAAACCGATTCACTTTAATGAAGACACACTTGGACACGATCCAAGCCATAATGCATGTATATACTGTATATGCACTCTGTTATTAGCTAGGCAATCCTGGAGCATAGCTCATTGATATACCTCGGTCATACCAAGGAAACTGACACCAGACCGAACAAACAATTACAATTTGAGAGTTTACATCTTTTACAGATAAGGAGAGTTTGAGGAGATCTTAATTAAAGTCAAATTCATTTCATGTGCAGGCATATCCTAAATTAAATTCATATGTCCTTTTCACATTTCAAGCAGTAGCATCACTGACACTAGGCCCGTCTTACAAAGAGATGCGATTGATCCAAATCAATCAATCGCAAGTTTGCAATCTCTTATCTCTTATGTACATAGTTAAAGTTGCGATTAATGTCAACTCTTTGTAAGACGGGGCCCTGATTTTAGATTCAATTAGGAAAAGAAACCAATGAACAGTCAACACCAACATACAGTACGTCCTTCAGTTTTGTAAGTAATAAAACTCTGCATACATTAAAAATGTAATGCTTATCCTTTTGGCAAGGCAATATTGTTACTCATGCATGTATCCCACATATTTCTATGTTATAATTTGAAGCTCACAACTTGGTTTATTATATTAGATTTATGATGTGTGATGCAATAGCTGGAAGCTGGCACACACCAGTGACATCCCCATTACAACATTCAAGTATTAATATTTCTGCCTCTGTTGTATGTACATGTACATCACTCACCATTGCACATCCTAAAAAAATATTTGATAACAAAGATACAACATTTCTATGTATTTTCCAGTTTTCTTCAGTTTGAAATAAATAGTTCACTGTGTTGTTCTATAACAGAAGAATTGAGATGCAACATTTCTATATACTGAACGTTGACACATGTGCAATACTATTATGAAGCTTTGAAATCATAAATTGTGAAATGGAAGTCATTGAGAAGATATATAGATATGTTATGTAGATTTACATACTTAAAACATGAATGGCAAGGTAGTACATACAGGGGGGTAGAGAGAAGGGGAGAGTAGAGAGAGAGAGAGAGANTCATCTAAACATACATATAGTTCCTATTCTAACTCTAATCATCAAACAATAGTTTTACTAAATACATGTCTGTTCATTTCATGGTTATATACAAAAGTAATGTGGGAGTGAAAGAGAAAGGGTTAATCATACAGAGAGAGAGAGAGAGAGAGAGAGAGGATATAAAGAGAGAGAGAGAGAGAGTTGAAGAATGAACAATACCACTGCTATATGGTAAAAAGACTAACACACGTAACAAAGAGACCGAGGACTAAACCTTGGGGTGCGAAAGATATGTCCATCATTTGGTAAATTGTGAGGACACCCAAGCGAGGGCCCACTTCAGGTTTGTCAGCATGAACTTCAAAGCTTTGGTCCACTGCTCTTCAGAGTTGAATTGGATCCTGGGAAATATACATGAACAGAATGAGAGAAATTTTGAATTGTGTGCTACATGCAACATGCATTGTTAATACTTCTTATGCCTGTCGTTTACATATGATTCCATTTACTTTGCATGCCATAGACTCACTTATGAGCCTGCAATACATAACTCCAAAAACACATCCATTATTTTCTGTTTAATTTTTCTTAATTTCCATCCATTTACTCTTTGTATTTTCCTGCATTAGTTTCATTAAAGATAGATTTCTGTCCATTCTGGAACTTGTCAACAATTCCTTTTATACTGCAATTACTCTCTATCAAAAAAAAAATGGTTTAATTAGAAGAAAGTTAGAAAGGTAGAAGAAAATATTATTAACGAATAAATCCTTTATTAAATGACATATGTACTAAGGACAAAATGATTTCTAAATTCAAATGAAATATTGTATTACTGTTGGATGAATTTTACATAATTTCATTTCAATTTCAATTTTCAATTATTTAAGTTTACAACAAAACGTTACAAATCAATTGTAAACACTTACAACAATTGAGGAATACATATTGGAAACGGAGGAAACATTTGGCACATGGCTGATTGTACTCGATTCATGATAAGTAGAGAAACGATGTATAATACCATTTTGAATATGAATGTTTCTTACTTGATAGAGTATGTCTGACCTGCAGCTGTATCCTCTAGTTTACCATTAGTCATCTTGTATGGAAGACAGAAGCTAGAATCTCCTCTCTCTACTTCCTCTTCTATCTGCTGTAAACAATCCAAGAATGCCACCATCGATTGGTCAAACCTAAATAACACAAGATAAACATAAACAATACTAGAAACATCCACGATTCCGTTGTCAACAGGGAAAAACTGAATATAACATGGAATGATCAATAACATAAAAGACATCAAGAAATGCAATTTTTTATTTTTAAACTTTATTATTCAAGGCAAAGGTATACAGTAATCTAATCAATCATGTGTATGACATATTTATAATCAATGGAACTCGGTATTCTAGACTGGGAAAAATTTATTTTGTAAGTTGAAAGAGAGGGGGGGAACTCACTTTGTATCCCAGAAGAATCTGAATCCTCCTGAACCATGTAGAGGGAGCTGTTTAGATTTATCTGTAAGAGATTCCAGGTGTGAATGGTTGCCATATGGAACCAGACGATATCTGTAACATGAAACAGGCAGAGAGTAGAAGCGATTGTTCAGCAGGGTGGAAAGAGAGTCTTTTTTTTTTTTTACAAGGTCAAAGATATCAAGAGACAAAGCATTAATCTATTCAAGTTCTACACCTGTACACTGATAAAGGAATGCTCATTGAAAATGTAACAGAGCTTTTGATTCCTTCAAAGCTAGTAGTTTGTCAATACAAGAGAATACATATGTAAATGTATGTGATGGAATATTGATGAATCATTAAATCAATGTTTAATAAATACAATACAATGAAAAAACACAAACACAAAATAGAATATCAAACACAATTATTGTACTTCAATTTCTCTCATGATCCACAAGAGTTCTAGCTTCACCTGACTTGATTCCATTTACTCCAATAGGAGAGGCTCGGAAAGACGGATAAGTTTTCTTAGAGTGAAGAAATAGTTGACTAAAAATTGCTTGCATAAATATGTTCAGAGGATGAAATTCTTTGTTTCCAAATCAGACAGACTGCTTAAGCACCTGATTGTGGATGATTACATAATGATATTTACCTTTTGAATGTGAAGTTCATCTTTCTAGCGAGTGAATGAAGTAGAAGGACTGTCTGACCCCAGGCTGCGTTGATTTCACTCCATTCAACAGCTACACTAGGAAGACGTCCTAACCGGAATCCATTGATTGTACCAAAGTGACCATTATGCCTGTAATGTGATCATAAGTACAATATTTGTAATAGGATTTAGACATAATGTGCAAACAAGATATCACTCTAGATAACAGAAGAGGCTCAGAAAGACAGATAAGTATTCTAAGAGGAAAGGAATAGTTGACTAAAAATTGCATGTTTGTTCAGAGGATGAAATTCTTTATCTCCAAATTAGACAGACTGCTCACGAATGTCCTAAACTAAATCATACAGAAAGGGTTACATGTTTAGTAAAATCATTTTGAAGACCTGACATCTTCCATTACTTTCTTTTATAAGAACCGAAGTACTTCTGAATAAGGCTTTATAATACATTGTAGTATATTACAATTCACTGCAATACCAGCATATTTTTTAATTTTTTTTTTTTTTAAATTAAATATTCTTAACAATCATTGAACATATTAATTGTTTATTCCATTAACATGACCGGCTTGCTCTTACTTTTCAGAGAAAAGTGCTGAAAACGTAGAAACCTTCATTCGTTACATCTGAGTATATAGCAAACACACTTTACATACCCCCCTCCAGAATGACAATATATTTACCATATATGGAATGTTGAGTTAAAGACATTAGTCTTGTTGAGTCTCTCTAGTTGTGTCTGTGTGTATCTCAACTGATTATCAACACTTCTCTGCTCTTCCTGAAACTCCAGCAGTTGACGCTTGTACTCATTATACTCCTGCCAGTACCTACAAGATATTCAAACAGAACTTATTGTTACCTAGCAAAAACACTTCAGACAAGACAGATCATACAACAGGATAGTGTCTATAATCCAAAAATGTTTTCTGTATGGCAAAATGATTTCTGTAACAGTGATGTCTAACAAGTTTATAAGATTGGACTAATTCTTAATTGGATAACATTCAATAAGTAAATGAAACACAAATTACATCATCTTAAAAGTGCTATCCAAGTATGTTATGCTTTTATTCAAAAAAAGACAACCGTGCATTTTCAAAACATTACGTTGCATATTCTACGCTTCAATAGCCATTCTTCCTTTGTCATTTTCAATTTTGCATGTGCAATTCCTTCTGTAATGATATCTGCTATATGGTGTATTTTACATCTACACAACTTCTGACGGTACATACCTTTCTTCTTCTAATTTCAATTCTTCTAGTTCATTGTGCTGTTTCTTCATCTCCTCCTGAATGTCTTTTCTCTCTTGTTCAATACCTTCAAGCTCATTGATCATTTCCCCTTCTTCTTCTTCCAGCTGAAAACATTTAAAGATTGATAAAAACATGAGGGTCATTGACTACAACAGGTTTATGAAATGCGCTAAATCAAGGCTTGAGCAGTTTTGTCTGAACTCTTAAACTTTTGATGAGGGTTAAATCAACACTATGATTCCCGTTCAAATATATATTTTTAATTTAAAGAAGTAATGATTCACCATACTCCATATACTTTTATAGTTCCACCAATACTACATGGTCATTTATGGTCTAACTCTAATTGCACATTATTTCTGACACAGTTCACCATAAGTCACCCTCTACTCACAACTATAGAATAAAGAGTTTATCCATTAACTGTTTCAGTTATTGACAAAATGCCATTGTTCTATAGTATACTAAAGAATAATGTAAAATAAAGTTACTGAAAGTCCGCAACAAAAACTGATGTCAATAAACATGACAAATAGTATGAAGCACATTTGATGTTCACTGCATGTACAACTGTGAGAAGTCCGAGGATATGAATAGAGCAAGAGATAATACGGGCTTTACTCACCTTACATAGCTCCTTTTCTAGATCTTCATTGCTCTCTCCACGGCCTTCTGCTTCAGTTAGTTTCTCTAATGATTCCCTGTAATGTTTGCATTCATCCTCTGTGATCTTCAACTGTTGATCAAGCTGATCTAACAACGAATCTGTGCACTCCTTCAATTCAAAGCTATGACAGAGTATGTTATAAGTAACCAGTTACTTTTAATGTTAATGGTTAATCCTAAGTTAATTGTAGGAGCTGCACTTCAAGAAAAAATAGCATACTGTAATTTTCCATGGCGCAGATGAGCTGCATGGTCCAGAAACGCATTATAATCAGTATCAAAATTATACAGATCAATCGGTAGTCAGATGTTAAAAGGCACACAGCACCTAATTACCTTTTCCAAGATCATGGTAGTAACAGAGCTGCCAACCTTTGGAAATACAAATTCAGCACCTCCAAAATTAGTATTTTACCATCAAAATTAGTATTTTTAAACCGGCCTTCCTTTCACCTATTAAAAACCTATTGATGTCGTAACGCAGCGCAAATGCATACCGTAAAGACCATATTTTTGCTGTAATTAGTTTTTTAAAAACATATTCAATTGTACATGTTCATCTATATACCTTGTTTCAACTGCAAACTCAGTTCTTTTTAGTTCCAAGCTCTTGCTTCATTAAAATTTTAAAAGAAAATTGTAAAGCATAGTTTTTGTTGGGGCTGCGGGGGTTTACTTGTTCATGTTTTAATGCGATTCCGTGGTTTTTATGGGTATGTTTTTTTTGTTGAAAAATCATATTTTAAGAGGTGATATCGTATTATCATATTCCACTCTTATTATCGTACTAAATACAATTAAATCATACTGGTTGGCACCTCTGTAGTAACTATGAAATTATTATCTTATAATTCGATGTAAATTTTGCAAATCTAGCTTTCAGACTATAACACATATGGTTTAAAGATTTTGAGATATCATACCTCACACAATGGATGATCAATGTCTGACTGGCCTGACATGACATCAAATAATTGACTGGCAACCTGCAGAAAAAAGAAAATACATAATTATCTCACACTGATTACAAAGAAAATAAAAATCAAAGAAGCAAAGAGATGCACAATGTTTGATATCGTTTATATATCCACATTGCTCATACAAGTAGAACAATTCGCTGCGAGCGACTTGAACACCATTTTTCTAATTATTTGCATTGAAAGATTCGTTTTATAATTAAATTGCTTTCCGTGTCAAAAAATGGTTTAAAACTTAAAGGACTATTAGAAATGGTATAGTAGAACACGGCCACAATTTTTTTTGCGGAAATAAGTCAGTTTTATAAACGTTTGACGTGATTTAGTGCTAACACCCTTCTTATTAGCGCTTCATTTTTTTCCTGAAATATGAGCTAATGCCCTTTTGCCAGCCAGGCTACATATTTTCAACTAACTCTTTAATCTACATCACAAAATGAATGAGAGTAAAATGAGAATAGCGATGAAGGAAAGGGAAGTAAAATAGTAGATAGAGAGAAGTAGAAAGATGGATGGATAGAGAGACAGACAGAGATAGATCATTTCTAGCTTTGTCATACCTTGACTCTATGGCTAAGACTTTCCATTCTACTGCTGGCTGTTTCACCAAGGAGAGTGAAATCTTGACCACTATCATGTGATGACAACCTAATAAATATATAAATTAGATCATGTTAAAGAGGTTTATTGGTTTGTTGAGTTGTTGACACATTTTCTGTATTTCATTTCTTTATGTAAATCATCTAGTGGCTCCACAAATTTCTTATGTTACATTATGTTACATGTGTAGGAAACGTTATGTTACTTTTGTTTTTGAATAGATTAGAGAAAGAAAAAAATCTGAGCAGCAGCAAACCAATTTTATTTGCCTATTATGGACTCTCCTCACAGAGACTGCTGATGTGACCAGCTGTCAGTGAATTATTGATACCAGCCGTGGCATTCATATATACAATATATATATATATATATAGTTTTTAAAGTAGAAGGCAAGCTACATATAAACCTACCTTGGTGCTACCACCTTGCGAGCTACCCCATCATCTCTGTTGACATCAAACGGCTCACTGCTGTCTGTACTCTGGAGAAGGGGTGTGGCCTTCCCTGAACTCCCTCCTCCAGCAATGAGAGGAGCTGTCAAACACACAAACAGAACAGCAATGTAATAACGGGTCATGTGAAATGTTCATGACAAGTGTAATTAAGCCATTCACTGCCATTGGTGACCAGGCACCATAAAACCACGGTCATATAGGATTTTGCTTAAATAGTATGGTCTGATTCTTATATTTTGACAAAATATCAATGCAAGAGCTTGTTCTACTTTAAGGTTATAGGAAATGCAAGAAGGAGAAACAGATGAAGAAAAGGAGGAGGAGGAGGAGCAGGAGCAGGAGGAGGAGGAGGAGGAGGAGGAGGAGGAGGAGGAGGATGGGGATGAGGACTGTGATGTATGAACACATTATACATCAGCGGGATCAAAGTC
>BEXV01000529.1:58035-100475 GCA_003118195.1 Hemicentrotus pulcherrimus | reverse complement strand
TTTTTTCTGCCGAACATCCGAACCAGGCCTTTGCGTTCGGTTCGGTTCGGTTCGGTTCGGAAGTGCCATGTTCGGCGAACTTCCGTTCGGTTCGGCAGTTCGGCTACAGCACTAGTCTACTGTCAAACTTGCTGAGTTGCTCTATTGTGTGCATTGCAAGTATATTGACTATTCATGTATTCAAATGCTGCCTATCAAAATGTAGTGCAGTGCCTGAGGTCATTACGCGCACGCATTAGCGTCGACTCTAGTCTTAGACAGAAATAACCGTCTGATATGGGTCAATTCTTTAATAAAACTGACGTTTGTTGAGAGGCGGTCACAGAAGCCAGATGCAATCTCAGCGGAACAAACGTCAATATCGACTGAAGCTTTCGGTCTATGACTCTCTATGCTTTGCTGGAGTAAGTCTTTCCCCAGCCAAACTTTAGCCTCTCTGAATCTGATCCAATGTCACAATCAATCATGACACAAAAATATTGTGTATTTTTAAATTTTAGTCAACCTAGATGGTCAGTGACAAAACAAGGACAAGTCTCACAAGGACTCATAAAAGCCTCAATAGCCTATACCGTAATTCATCTGTAGGAAATAATTAAGACACCCTCCATTGATTCCCACTTTGTTTTTGCTATTCATCATCATAATTCTACTAGTTAAAGTTTAGACAACACGAAATCGGGCGTACGGGAATGTATGAAATTTATTGCAAATGACAACACTGCGTTTTACTCCAGATTAGCATAATCAGAGTAGATGTTAACTTTCAATATCTACATTAGGCCTATAGCATGAAGAATACGTATCGCGACAAATAATCAAGCAGAATATCATTGCTTTGTTTGAAAATTACTCACAAGTGCTTTCAAGTCCCTGATTATAGGCAGAAATCCAGTCCCTGGCTAGGCTCTAAATGGATTGACTGAAATAAAGTAAATGCTATAAAAAGATAGCCTACTCTCTTTCCGGAATGTTGACTCACACGTATACTGACTACAATATTTGCAAGAGTTAACTATCTTGTACTAGTAAATGAGCCACAAGGTCGTTTCATTTTAGCTGGGGTTATTGCCACTAATCACTTATAGGAGGGATGAAATCTCTTGTACCTATTCTTATTTATGGAATGCATGTCAATTAAAAAAAAATCTGTTTCAACTACTAATATGCACCAATAGAAATTTGTCATGTATACATAACTTTATTCAATGCATAAAAGACAGCAACCGAACAATCAATACAAAATGGTGGGTGCGGCGGGGGGAACACAACCCCTATTATAAATGAATCCTTCCTCCGTTCAATTTGTAAACATCAATGCAACGCTCGATTATTGCAGTGCAGTGCTACTCGATGAAGTGGTCCGAACCTCACGACTAGGCCAGGCGACTGGAGCCGGGTGGCTAGCTGTTCAATATATGCTACTGCATAATGTTTATTGATTCCATGGAGATGACGGTGGTGTGTTCAATTTAGATGAGCAAAGTCAGCTTCCTCTATTATTAAAGCAGACTGAATATTTTCTGCCTTTTTGGCAATTGAGCTCTTGAGGTAAAGACCAAAGTAACTTTTTATCATTTCTGTGTTCTTATTTACAAACCATTAGATCTAACTGGAATATTAATTACAAGAAGATTCGGATCTAGATCTCTCACTTCTCAGTCTCGCTGTCACAGCTGTGTGTCTGCCGCTCAGTCTCGGCTCGTGCCAGCACTCAGATAGGGTGGGTGAGCTTGATCAAGTTGAACTTGATGATTTTTGTAAATTTTATTTTTTTAATAAATATCTGGTGAATAGTGGGCTATATTAATAAATCAGTTGGGTCTTTGTCTTGTCACTTAGTTGAATTTTGCTTTTTTGTCGCCTTTGGCATCGGCGTCGGAGCTCCCTGGATTTGGAGTTACAGTCATCTGTAAATTAGAACTGTTGCTAATTACTGCCAATAGTGGCAATACTGGTGGTATCAGTAAATTGCAGGCGATATTACTGTGGTAAATATGATAAGCTGCCCATAAATATAATTTCATGTTCGTTAAATATTTTCTTAATCCAGAGTAAATTCAAACGTAACCTGGCCTGAGTCTTATACCTCTTTTGTTTCCAACAGTAGATCTAGATTAAAGTTAGACCGAATTTTTCCGTCTCTATCGTTCGTTAGCCTCTTATTGGGGTAGAGAGCCGACCCTACCCCAATAAGAGGCTAACGAACGATAGAGACGGAAAAATTCGGTCTAGATTAAAGTAAGAAAAAGTCCAATCTAAAATATGTGAAAAAGATCTTTTTCTTTATCAGCAATTAACCAAACATTGGAATTTCTAGTTTTAAAAAAATATAACAAAAAGTGGAAAGGGGGGAAGATGCTCAAAAGTTATGTCACAAATAGATCAACTACAACTTTAAAAATTAATAACTCTGTTTCTCTTGTCTGCTTTTAAATATAAACCAGAATACAGCAAAAGCCAGAATGGACCGTGAACCAGGTCATCTACCGTTTGCTGTGAAGGACAAGGTCGCTTCTCTTATATGGATCAATGCAGTAGCTGCTGGTAATGCAGGGGTGGGAAAAACATGCATCATCAAGCATTTCTGTGAAGATAAAGTAAGTTTTTTTCATTTTTTGTTGAGTTTTGGTGTGCCTACATGTATGTTTTCCAGGTTTTGAAGTGATGAAGTGCATTAAATATAAAGTTAGCATTTTGTGTAGACATCATCGGCTAAAGGAGACATACATTATTGTTTAGAGCAAAATTATGTAATCAGGGAATTTAAAAAAAATTATTACCAAACAGTATTCATTTTTTTTAGGCATTTGTTCATAAATTCCTTTCAAAGACGTTCAACCTTTGTACCTATTTATATTTATTTCCCTTATATTTCAGTTTTAATCTACTGTTTTTCAACTTCACAATGTGATTATTAATAGTATTTTTCTTGTCATAAAAAATTGTACCATTTTGTAGCCTTATTATTTTTGTTTTGCTTTTTTTTTCATTTGATGATCATTAAGGCATGAAAAGTATGCATCATTTACAAAAGTAGTATCATTTTAATACAAAAGTCGAACTCCAATACATATGACCAATTATGTGATTATATTTGATATTCTATTTCGTTGTGTACATCAGTATGTTATATCATTTTCTATCTCCTTATATAACAATCTTCTTTGTGTTTTCTTTGTTCAGTTTTCCCATGGCTATCAACCAACAGTTGGAGTGGACTATGGCTTCAAAATACAAAATATATCAAATGTTGATTGTAAGTTGCTTTTGTATTTTGTTTCTCTGATGGAAATCAGGAATTCAATTAATTTTTAATACAGATGTGGAATACTTTGGGTTAAACTTTGTTAAGCACATTGCATTGTATGTTCATTTCAAAAGTAGTACAAAATTAAGAAAACATTGTATAAGAAGATTTCTCCGAATAAAGATTTTAATCTCACTACAATTTCAGAAAATGGGATGTTTTCACATTTTTTTGTTGGTAGTGATTATGATTATCTTCTATCCCTAATATTTTTTTAAAAGGAAATTCAATACTGCATATTATATTGTGAGCTGTAGGAATTCTAAAAAAAAACCAATGGTTTTACCAACATTTGAAATTTCGAATTAAGATGACTTTACATTTTAATAAGATATGGCTGCAGATTGCAGAAATTATAATTACACAGCTATTTGTTTATAGATGTTTGTGTTTTTCTTTTGGTTTCACAGTGAGAGTTCATCTATGGGATTTATCAGGCCATTCTGATTATCAGGAAGTTAGGAATGAATTGTTCAGTGACACTCAGGCATGCTTTTTAGTGTTTGATGTGACAAACAGACATTCCTTTGACAACCTAGAATTCTGGTTAAAGGAATTGTACAGGTACTGCACATCGCCAAGCCATGTTGTGGTAGTAGCTAACAAGGTAGGTTCATGTTTTTTTCCTTTTTACTTTTTAAGGTTCACACTAATTATGCCATCTTTTTATAATTCCAGTACCTTATTAGAAAATTGAACCCTCATGGTGAAAAGTTTTTAATTTAATAGAATACAGAATGAGAAACTTTTTGTTCTGTGCATGTTTCCAGAGTTTTACATGGGGCATAAAACTGGTTAATGACATACATGAACTAGTTTTAAATGCAATCATTGCAATGGTACAATGAAATGTTTATTAGTAGGCGATTCCTCACAATGATTAAAGAATATGATGTAATACGTCTATGCTCGTTCGTTCGTGTCTCCTTAGATCAAGATTAAAGTATCTTGATCTTCGGAGTGGTTGCTACAACCGGCCGCGTTAGACACGTTGCCCCGGTCTATGCTGTAATACTTATAATCATACTGATAACAGTCATGTTATTCTACATGTATGAAGCATACATTACCATGTGCTATTTCTTGAATTGGAAGGGGAAACACCAGGCTGGGAAACACTTAAATATACTTTGTGTATTAAAGTTCCACAATTTTCCACAAAAATGGCCAGCTTGCAGCTTATCATTTAATAAGGAAATTCTAAGAAAGGAAGAAAATGTAATCCATGATACACTTTGCATTAATCCATTATGCAATGAGCTCTTAAGATGAAATATTTTTATTTTCATTTAGTTTTTTTAAATAATTTGTGTGTTCAGATTGATATCAAGGCAAAGCGTGTGGTACAGTCAGATGAAGCAACGAGATGGGCTGCTGCTAAGAAAGTTAAGTAAGTAATGTTTCAGCTTATTTTGGAGAGTCGGTAGAGGTTACTGTTTTCTCCATAAGAGAACAGAATTCTCTCAGTTTTTCTTAAGTTTTGCCAGGTTTCTCCAGTACTCACCATTACTTAATACATTAACTCTTCTCTTGAAATCTTTTTCACAAAAATTGATGTTTCATTTTATTCATATTCCATTTGTATTGTACTTTATTATTAATATCAATGGTATCATTTAAGTATTCAAAAATTGTTAATGCTTGAGAGACTGTGGTTTCATATTAAGTTTATGTTTATTTACAGATACTATGAGACTTCAGCCTTTAATGGTGAAGGAATCTCACGAATGTTTGCTGAAGTTCTTCAAGAAGTGATGACAAAATCCAGTCATGGGACAAGGTGACACCCCCATATGGTTACCTACTTCCTAACCTGGCTGGAGAGAGAGGCTAGTTGATAACAGCATCCGTCTGTCGATCACCTATTATTGGTTTGAGTCCAGAGTCCTCTCCAATGACTGAAGCCATCATTGTGTGTTTCATGCTCCTCTTCTGGTCCACATACAGGCTAGGTAACAATGGAAAACACCTCATTCCCTGTATAGGAAATTCATTGGAGGCATTTGTGTTGTACAGTCACCACATATAAATGAGCCGCATAGTAGTCGGTATCCATGTGTATTGCATCATAATTCACTGACACTAGATTTGGTTGAATTATCAGTTAATGTGTCTGTGTTTATAAAGATCTTGTGAAGCAGTGAACCCGCTGTCCCACCAGAATATACTCCAGCTCGCCCTCATTTCTTTAGAGTGAGGGAAGTTTGATATCATGATGAGAATTCCTTAAGGCATAAGGTTAGAGCACAATGCATTATACACAAGACCCTTCTGTCCTGTCGTTAGAGTCCACTCTTGGTGGTTGACAATACCTGTCATTATGAACATGACTGACAAAGAAAGCGGACAAAATATACAGTTCCTCGGGTAGACAAAGGAACATCCCTTCACTGCTATTATGTAAAAAGGTGAATATGCATGTGACACCTGTTCTACACATTTTTACATAATAGAAGTGAGGGGATGTTCCTTAGTCTACCTGAGGAACTGTATATTTTGTCTGCTTTCTTTGTCAGTCATGTTCATAGTGTGTTTGGCATAGTGATCAACTATTAAATCACAATAATTTCTTTAACTCTATAGAGATGTGCATTATTGCAGAGGTGCATATTTATTTATACTTTTGTACTCTTAAAACCATATCATCATGGATGCAAGGTAGATCATGATCGTTTTTCCCACTGCAGATGAAATAGACATATGCTTTGTATTGCTCCTGTCCGTGTTCTGCCTTGAATAGTGTGGCTGTCCTTTATACACAGTGATTGTACAGAAGCCTTGGACAAGCTGGTCCATTTTGTTTAAGTGCAGAAAATTTTGATGACTCAATAAAAGTCAGAAATGAAATGAATAAAATTCATAGTGAAGAAGTGGAGGAAGAGAGTTGAATAATCCTATCTACATGTGCACTGTTTGCTCATCACTTGGTGGCTTTTAAGATTATGTCATAAATTATAGTAATTATTAAAATGTATTCTAACAGAAACGCACAAATTTATTATGAACTGGTAAACATGTTGTCATTGCCATTAAATTAGTTTAATTGTTGACTAATTTCCTTAGAATGTAATTAGAAGCCTTTTGGAAAATGAATGTTTAAGTCCAATAGTCAATAAATTTATGTCTAGCAAGAATGGCAAAACAATATCACTTTAATTTATTTTTGCAGTCCAGTCAGGCAATATATTTAGCCCATGGTTCATCACATATTGACATTCAGGATCATGCATCGCAAATATACATGTTTGTTTGTGAAACATTTATTAACCCAAAACCCCAAACATGGTACAATTATGAAAAATAACTTGTATCAATATTCAGTTAAATTGGTATTGTGATAAACATGTTGATCAGATGTTTGTGTCAAAATGGCTGAATTGAAATATCTTTGTAATTATAATTCAAGTCTTTTAACGCAATGTGAGGTACTTTTTATGTTATACATGTATTCACTATAATCAATTAGAGTGTGTGACAGTTAACTTTCAAAGGTAGTCACTACACCATCAAACGTTGTTTATTAAAGACCCTATTGGATATAAAAGCATATAAGACATAGATTACAATAATAACATCATATACTAATTTAGTGTCTGCCAGAGGAGTAAAAACTTGGAATTTAAAGCTTTGAAAATTGGACCTTGTCGACCTAAAATCTAGGTCAACTTGATGCCATCATTTTATGTGGAGTATGCATATCGACAATAACTTTGCTTTAATTAAGCACAGCTCATCACCTCAGCTATAAAGGTGAGCCTATTGGGTCCACATTTTATGTCCTCGACTAACTGCAGCAAACTTGACCCCTGTTGACCCATAATTTGGAGGGGTGTGGAAGATGAGATTTTAATTTGCTTTTATGCAGTGCTGAAAGGAAAAATATAATATATTCCTTTATATATCAATTTGTATTCTAATTTTATTCAGCTAACATTTGATTTGAAGTTTTATTTCATCGGATAGGGTCTTTAAAACACTAAAACTTCAACTTAAAATATGCTGCCAACCATTCCTATTTGGTTTTGCAACTAATAATGTCATGGACCTTGGATTTATTTTCTGTCTTTTACTGAAAACCTCTTTGAAATAATTATACAAAGTAGACTGTATTCATGATTTTGCTTTGAAAGCTACTTTTACCTGTGACAGGTTGGCAACCAGGTATGACTATGTTTTGTAGTATAAGATTAGCCCCATTTGAACAGCAAAACAAATGAAGATACTTACTATAGCCTTTGGTATTCCTGAACATGCAGTCGTGTACTGCACTTATCTTCATTGTTTACAACAGTAACATCTTATGCATTATTAGACTTGGGTGCAGTTTTGGTGTGTATTAAATGAGAAATCAACATAATTATATATTGTACATGAGAAAAGTTGCTCCAGCTTTGCTGGTTAATTGTACCTGACTACTAAGTAAACAGCTTTAAGTCTTATCCGAGGGACTTGGTAATGAGGGTCAATGCCTAACCAAAGGGCATTAGTGCATTGACTTGGGTTTTAACCCGGGACCTCCTGTTTATTTCTTATATCTAACAGGATTGCTGCCTAATAAGTTAGATAATTTACTTAAAGGGAAAGTCCACCCTGAACTTAAGTTGTTTTTAATAAAAGCAGAACAGTGAGAAAAACATATCAGTGAAGGTTTGACGAAAATCCGACAAAGGATACAAAAGTTATGAATTTTTAAAGTTTTAATTTTGTGACGTCACTTGCGAGCTGCTCTTCCATATGTTGTGTACTGTAATTTCCATAAATTGCCCCCTTTTCATGGTTCTTGATGAAGGAATGGATCTATTTCATAGAGGCGTGTATAAAAGCATGTGTCTGATAATATATCGAATGCACAGGTAAAATAATAATTATTTTTCTGAGAAAATGGCAATTTATGGAATTTACAGTACACAACGTATAGGAGAGCAGCTCACATGTGACGTCACAAAATTAAAACTTTAAAAATTCATAACTTTTGTATCCTTTGTCGGATTTTCGTCAAACCTTGACTGATATGTTTCTCTCACTGTTCTGCTTTTATTAAAAACAACTTAAGTTCAGGGTGGACTTTCCCTTTAATTAGGTGCCAATATGAGATTAATGTTATCTTTACCATCAATGAACAGGTCTATGTTTAAATATGTGAGTTATGACATCCAAGAGCTGCATTTATTACAACTATATATCAGTATATATATAATATATATATACTGATATTATATATATATATATATATATATATCAGTATTTTATGAAAACACATCCCAAAAGACTGATTGGCAACTGAAATATGCCCATTACAGTATTGTATCAATTACATTCTTTCCACTCAAACACAGCAGAGGTTACAAATTTGACCCTGTAATTATTGTAGATGCATGTACCTGCAACCATCCGTCATGAATCTAGTTGTCTTTAGTTGATGGCCAGTCATGATCATTTATTTTCCAATTTGTTGAACAAAATTGGCTGATTTCTGTAATAGTTTGTTACTTCGTCTTTCTTACAGTTACTTCGTCTTTCTTACAGATTTGCATTTCGTTCCTTTTAGACACTGTCATGGTATCCATTGAATTATATATATTTGTATAAAAAATAAAGCCTTAACAAAAAATATTAATACATTCTGTATTCCTAGAACTCTCTGTGTAGTGTCTGTTACTGGGGAAAAAGTGTATCTATGCGTTATCGCCTGAAGATAAAATGTAATGGTGGATGCTTTGTTTCTCTAGGAGAGATTTAAAACTAATTAGCGGGCAGATATAATTGCCATCCTTCAAGTATAAGATTGGTGAAGTGAACTCCTAGAGTTAAACTTAGTGAAGTGAAAAGAAGAATAAACAGCTAACAAAAAAAAGTGAAACAATGAAATAATAAACATATACTAACAAAATTATGAATTAAATAAACGGACATAATAAACAATGAAAAATAGAAAATAAAGAATGAAAATCTATGCCACTACTTTGGATTTGCAAAAAAACCTTCAACTACTTAAATTGAATTGATACTGATAAATCTACATGATACAAACCACATAGATTTGAAGAAAAAAAAAACTGATGAGTTAAAAAAAAATATTCTATCCTGGAAAAAAAGAGATGCAAAAAAGGATTGGGTCTCACTATGTTGAACGGGCTGCAAGCCGCTGCCTATTCACAGGCGCTATCCCACTACTGCTCCACACGGGGACTTTTGCCTGCTGCGTTTCCGCCCTGGGCCAGTACGTCCCTCCTTAGACGACCTGGTTGACCAGTCCTCCGACCAATCAACCATATCGATGCCGAGCTTAGCATGGACGCCCGATCGCCATAGAACGACGACATACAGGACTCCCGCTCTCAAACGATCCACCAACCCCGACTTCCAAGCAACTGGATTACAGGCGCACGCCACAACGCCCAGTCGGAAGCTCGGTGCGAACATAAGACAATATCTATGAGCTTCCTCTTTCATATACTTTTTACGTAGAGGGCGCATTGTGATTTCATAGTGCAGTCCCGTATCGTATAGAGTGTCGCTTCACACTACATTTAGATCTACTTAGAGATCATATATGTTTATTATTCCACCCTTAGAATATGCTTTTCCCCTCCCTTTTTTGTTGTTGGTATATAGCAGTGGACATTAACCTGATTGAGACTGAGATTGTACAGTGTAACTTAAATGATAACTCCAACCCGGACAAGTAATGTTTGATGATAACATATATATATATATATATACGTCATATAAATGATATTTTGTATATATAATAAACATACCATTTATCAGAAAAATATATTACCCGAAAGGACTTTTTTTGTTTTTCAATATTCTTTATTGATTCCATTCATACATAAACATTTCATGTTGAATACAATAACCAAAAAATGGTAAGAACAGAAACCAAAAAAATAATTGCACGTTTATCTCATAATATCAGCTACGGCAATCCACCTTGACTATATACACATACTGAGAACCAATATAGAAGAAGAAAAGAAGGGTAAAAATCCATGAAATCTACTATATTATGATTAAAACACCCTCCTCTAGCTTATCCTTCACTTTAAAAAAGTAAATGGTTGAGGATGATAAGTATCACTCTACCTTACACACGTTTCCAAACTGTATTAGCGCCCTCTATAATACAGTAGAATGTTCCCAAATCGCTATAACTCTCGTGTCGACGTGTTGTGCTGCGCAAAGTTTCAATCCGTTTATTTTTTGCCATTACAAGAAGTGGGTTGTTGATGTAGACAAAATGCCTATACCCTTTACAGCTCATTAATATGTTATTACCAAAGAAAAAAGAGTCAGTCAGTCACACAATAGTGTCTGACAATGAATTCTATAAATTATACGGCTTTCCTTGGATAATTTGAATCTGCTAACTTTTACATTTCGCAGATAGGGCTTATGTTACATACTCATAATTCCTGCATAGTTCTACAGAACTTGATGTTGGGTGCAAATGGGATTGTTACCTTTAAGGATCTGCTTCCCCAAAGCGTCAGATAGTTTTGAGACAGGTCCAATATAAATTTTCTCTTTCATCTAATGAAACTCATGTTACCTTCCTTTTATCAGAATCTTCTGAAAGCATGGATAGATATGAAGGAATATGTTAAAACAGAAAAGAGATACAAAGGGAATGAAATATTGTATAATAATAATTTTATTCAAATAGAAGGTCAAACTTTATTTGAGGAAACTTTTTGTTTAAAATTTGTGATGAAAATGGAGAATTGAAACCTGAAGCTCATTTTATAATGTTAGGTTTGAGCAGACTGGAAATTGATAGAGTAAACAAAATTTACAAAGTAGCACCTTATGAATGAAAACAAAATGTTCAGCCTTTAAGAAAGGCAATTCACACTGGCTTTAGTTTAGAATTCATTTTTTCAAAGAAAGTGTTTACATTTGAAGATTTAACTGCAAAAATGGGATATAAGAGTCAAATTAAAAAGAATGTAGAAACAAACTCAGCAGGCGGCAATTTAATGACACTTTACAATATTACAAGAAAAGAAGTAGAAAAGATATATGTTCAACCAAGGATGTGTACTTTAAGTATAGTAAACTGCGAGAATTTCAGTTCAAACTATTGCATAATATTTTATATACAAATCATCATTGACATAGATTCAGGTTCCATGAAAATGGGTTGTGCTCATTTTGCAAATTTTTTTGAAGAAACTTATCAACATGTATTCTTTGAATGTAATACAATAAAGGAAGTCTGGGGAAAATGTGGAGATAGACTTAATTGACCAATTCGGAAGAAATTATCCTGGAAAGAAATTCACATAGGAATAGATGACACTAATTTTAAAACAGAGCAATTATTGAACCACATTTTGATTTTGATTAAATATATGATTTTCCACAGTAGAGAGAAGGGAGACCCTCCAAAAGCAAAAGAAATAGAATATAGATTGTTGGAAAATAGAAATGAAGAGAAAAAACTTTCATTGGAAAGAGACACACTTTCAATTCATTTAAGGAAATGGGAAGCTTTGGAAAGTTTAGAATAAATGGTTTCAGTTTTTAATTTTCTTAATATACAACTTCCAGACCCTCCTATCTTTTCTACTTTTTTCCCCTCCTTTTTTCTCTTCTTTTCTTTTACTTTTGTTTGTTTGTTCGTTCTAGGTTTGTGTGTGTTTTGTATACTTTTGTACTTGTTATGTGTTTAAATGTTGTGTGGGGCGGGGGTAGTAGGTGTTTTTTTTTTTGTTTTTTTTTTAGCTCTTTCTCTTTTTATAGATATATATATTATTTTTTTTCTCTAAAGGAAATTTAAGAGGAATACAGGTTAACAGAATATTGTGGAAAAGAAATAATTTGAGATTTATAATGATTTATAATGAAACCGGTCTAGAAAATGGTACAAACTTTTTTTGGGATTTTTTTTTGTTTTTTCTTTGTGAAAATATCATTTTTTTATTGTGCATATTTGTCATCTGTAAATGTGTAACTTTTGTATGTAAAGGTAAAAGTTCATTGGCAAATTCATCAAGACCTATGTTAACATTATTTTTTTATTTTGTATACAATTTTATAAATAATGTATAAGTTTTCTTTATGAGAGAAAAGAATAAAAACCTATGAAAAAAAAAATCTCCCCCTTTCGGTTCTAGTGCCTCTTTCTCTCTCTCTCTTCCAAGATTAAAGAGAAGGTCAAGTTCTGGGAAGAGGTGAAAAATAATTCGTGAACTTTATCATGTGTTATAATGCAAGTGTGGAAGAACATCAGATAAGACATGTTCCCTGAAAAGCATGGCTCTTCAAATGCCTTCATATTCTAAATATGTCATGTTTATCGTAAAACTGGGGGGGGATGTTTTTTTCGCCACGTGTTCGTGTAGTCCCATATACATCTTTCTGTGTACAGTGTTTGTAACTTTACCAAATTTCTTATCATTTTGATGATTCCAGAACCTTGCAATACACACAAATTCTTATGCTAGGTGATCAACCTTTTCTGGTCGATTCCACACCGTTTCTTTCACAATGCAATCGCATGACCACTACTCAACTTCATCTTTAAGATTATAATTATATCATCAACCCCTTACTATAAGAGTCTCTCTCTCTCTAACATAAACAACCCTCCCTCACTCATGCACACATTCTTTCTCTCTCAGTTTAGCACTCAAGCACTCAAACACGCCCACCCTCATTGACACACACACTTACCCCTCCCACGCATACGCACACACTTGATCTCTAGCTACCTGTCTTAACAACGGGACTGTTGGTAATAATCATTCGAATAATATTTGTATTTAACAATAAATAAGTCATGTTTTCATAATCTTTTTCAACTGGACATACTGCCAATCGTTTCAGTTGTTCACGGTACAAAGTCAAAGCAATGAGAAAGACTGGTACCATTAACGAATGGACACTTTGCTATTTTGATTGCGGTATAGCTTCTATGGCTATTAAAGCGAATAGATAATTAAATAATTTTATATTTATTAGGGGCATGGTGAGATGTGATGACAACGGTTCAAACTAATTTAAAAAGAGAAGTTTACAATACAAAGTAGCGAAACAATGGAATTAACATAATGACGTAAAGGCTTCAAGCTTTCACAAATTCAGACTGGAAAGGAAATGAAGGTAGCATAGCAGTGCATTTCCTTCCTTCACTCTTTTTCTTCCCTCTCCTTCTTACATGCACTTTTGTTGTCTTCTCGGCATCCCTTTCTCTTTCTCTTTTACCCCCTCTCTCTCTCTCTCTTTTTAAAAACCCTTTTTCTCTTCTACCTCTTAGTGTTCTAACCTCCGTACTATTGTGTGCAATTAGCGCCTACTCAATCTTGCTTATAATAATGATAATAATGTTACACATCATTCATTAGGCAATCCCTGTCTACAAAGTACCAACCAAAACTTATAATGAACACACGAATTATAAATCTGTTTTTTCTTCTCAATAAATCATGCATAATTATATAATAATAAAAAATGAGATCAACCATACAAGGAACAAGATGAATTCATAGATTATCTCCTCATCACCTCATGTAAGGACCACCCTTTTCACCCGTAAGTCCTCTTTAAAATCATAAGAACCTTGCCACCCCTCCCAAATTTCTTGACATAATATATTTCCATCTCAGAATTTGTTCGCTACATGCACGAGCCCGCTCCTCTTAATAATCTGCACGCCACATCGCAATCATTATGTCAATCAAAGAACACATTAAATACAAGAAATCTGAGCAAGTAATTATCGTGTCAGTGGACGTTTTATTTTAGCAGTAATATCATATAAAACTCTGAAGAACATATACACTCATAGCATAGCCTAAAAGTACTTGTATTTATTTCAATGACATAAGAACAAGCGTGCGAGTCTCTTAGCGAGACAACGCTAAACATAAGAAAGATTCAACCGTTTGTTAAAGAAGGAACCCATGTCTAGAATGTTCCTCTCCATTCAATATTATTGTATAGCCTGACTTTTGCAAGGTTTTCAGATTTTGATATACGATATCCTTATTTCAGATGGTACAGTTTTTCAATTCTTTGATTGATATTATATAAAAATGATTCCGATAATTTGATTGATCAATTTTATCCTTTAAAAATAAAGATCGTTCCCCCAATAAAGCAGATTTCATGTTTTAATGACTTAAATTCTGTTTCGATTTTCGGGGGCTTGCTCATCAAAGATAATACCACATTTTCGTTCATATTTGAACATATTTAAGTACATTTACTATCGGCACATGTATACGTAGAAAAATAATAACTTTATTCTGATAGTTTTCTTTCTCTCACACTCTCTCTCCGATATACGATTTTGTATAAACGTGCTCAATTTTGCACACATCTGTTTCCATATAAAACGAGGACGACATTGCACTAAATGTTGAGATGCGATAGTTTACGAATAGAATCATCAACACCATATATAAATTGTATATAAAGATTAAAGCATCTACCACAACAGACAACATCCATTTCACATTATGCGGCAGAAACATTTAAAGTGTGTTCAAAATAAAATTCGAATGTATAACCTAGTTGGATTATTTTTCAAATTCAAAATAACCACAAAAGAATAAAAACAAATCTTGCACTAGATGGGTAATGTACGTCTATGATTCATCGTGCAGTGTAACTATCATGGGAAATTAATTTGTGTTAATATCTCACATCAAAAATAGCACTCGAATTTAAAACGCAAAATTGCTACAGTAAGAGATTCACAGATTTGATTTCCACTACGTTCACATTATAAAAATATACACCGGTGTTTTAGTATCCAGATAACAAACAGATTTTGGCAGTATATGATTCGTAACAGGACTTTCAGCAAAGTAATTGCATTTTATCGTGTTATAAGGTCAAAAAGTGTTACGCAAGAACGCATAGACATCTATCAAAATGTGCTCACATTCATAATGCATTTCAAAAAAAGACACAACGGCTAAAAGTTATGAGTATTGTCTATACTGACATTGAATTATTGGCCGTTCATTCACCCTATATGATTACGTCATCTTTCTCACTTTTGAGACTTGGTAGGGAGTTAACGGTTTATGCTACCCAAATTATCAAAACAGTCATAGGCCTACAAAGATTTGTCTTCATCTAAATAAGTCATTGAATATGCATTTTTGTAACATCCACAGAACATGTCCACGTTAGCAATAATGTAAAAAGACTGCAACATTTTCTGTTTTTTCATCTTCATAGCAAAATGGTATAAAATGACTATTCTACAGAACCAGTAAGAATTCAGTGTCAAACAGGCAGTGGACCTGCCAATAAGCATGTCTACTCGTGCAACATCATATCCTCCTCTTTTCATTTTTCAACAATCGGTAAACAAAAATGTTTTCGTAAACAAAATGTAACAAAGTTTATATGTATAATGAATATTCATGTATCTCTTTTCGTATACATAATAATTAGCACATTTGAGTGATCATAGCATAGACATCGTGTACTGCAATACATTACTTAGTATTTTAACTATAAAATTATCTACAATCTCACGTTTTCGTGTGGATTTCCACAACACCTCATATTTCCATATTTACAAGAATATTTTTCGCTAGAGTCATAAGTGGTTTGCAGCTTTGTACAGTGATGATCATGATACTCTTTTTGCACATCTAAACTTCTTTCAAAATCATAACCTTTGGTGTAATTATAGATTTATAAAAGGTGCTACTCTAAGTTCCCTAATAATATACGTTAGGTAGTGCAAACAAAGTTGATATGTTTTATGGGTACTATACACTAGATCATTCTACAATACCTTATACGACATATATTATCATGTGCTTTTTTTTCTTTGAAAACAATACATACAGCTGCAAATTGGCAACGCTTACAAACTTTCTTTTTAAAATCCCTACTTACTCTTATATCCTTTTTACAAAGCGTTTTATCAGCTGCTAACTAACAATTTAACTACTTTTTATTTTCATCTTTACATCGTGAATGAACATGAGAAATCATGCATAATGATATTGAACTAGCGCTACCCTTTTGTTGTAAAGAAACCTTGCGGATCAATGAAGCAGCCAAACAAAATAAAAAATAATTACGTATCAAACCGCTAAAATGTCCCGTAGAAATTTGGTGAAACTGAGATGTAATTCTGCATGAGCTCTTGAAAGACCGGTAAAAGTAACGTTTTCATGATATATCTCCTTCTCAAATCAATTTGAACCTTTTTAATTTACGACTTGTAAGACTGTTTGCCCGTACAAAAATACATGTGTAATTAACGACTATTGTCTCACGAATTGGTCCCAAATACAATGACAGAAAGAGAAAAGAGTCATCAAAATGATATAGTGTACCTGACTAACTAATTACGAGTGTCATCTCAAAGCTGTTTAGCCAACATTAGTTTCATAGAAAAAAACATGAATTTGCAATTATTTATTCTTTCATAATTCAGTGTTCATATGGTTTACAAGTCAATCCTAGATTGCACTGTAACAAGTTAAAAAATAGGTTTTCATGATATATCCCACATCACAACTACCTTCATGCAAAATAATGCTCTGATTTTTAACATAATACCCTATAAATTATAGTTTTCCAGGTCGTTACAAATTGTTATCGATATAAAGTATAAATTTGAAAAAATAGGCGTATATATTATCTAAAGCAATGAAAATAACTTGACTTCCTTACGTTTCGATAGTTGCGTGAACATGGTAAATACATCGAAATGTAGAATGGAAGGTATTTTCCCCCAATGAATATATTATATGAGAAATGTCATGCTTTCTTAGTACAAATTTGTCCACATGATTCTTATGTGCTCAAGAAAAAAAAAGATGAAGGTAAGAGGGGGAAGGAAAAAAGTAAGACTAATCGCAACATTTATAATGATTAATTTATCTTTATGGATAAATAAAGGTTTACCTTGACAGAAATCAAATCATAGAAATGCGAATCTCATCTCATTTTAAAACATTTAATATTACTCTATTTAAATGACCGAAGGTGCAAACCTATATATAATTTATTCACAATCGTGTATGACAATATAAACGTAAAGCATAATTGTTTGTACTGTGAGAATAGTAAAACATGTCAATCAACTAATGTGAATATCTGTTGGCTCAGAAGGCAGCCTTTCAGAGTAGAAATATCAAGTATTTCTTGAACCCAGAGTTAATAAGGCAAGTTAGGCTCATAAGTTTTTTCGATGGTGCCAGGTACCGGGGCGGCACCTTCCACTTTGAGTGCGCATAACCTCTGGCGTCCCTTCTTGCTCAACACACGAAGCTCAGGGAGCTGCATCAACATCCGGGATAGGAAATTGGCTCGCGTTTGCGCACAAGTGTTGTAGGTCACGTGATCATTGAGACAGCTAATGATTCTGTTTTGCAGTTGACTCACTTTCTCTGGTTCTTTTAATCCGTGTCTCTCTGTAAATGTAAATGAAGGAGAATAATGAGAGTTATAATTCAAGACCCTGCTATGACTTTCTACTTAAGTGTAGGAACACTTTATCTTTTGATTTTATTTATTTATTCGTTTATTTTGTTTAAACATCAAATTGCTATATAATTACAACAGATTGAAAGAAAAAAAATCACAGCGATAATTATAAAAAAAGCAAAATGAAATTCATAGAACAATCAAAAATTCAATTTGAATAGTTTTTTATTATGTCATTCCTAAATTGTTGTAATGGCTTTAACGAGCTGTTGAAATTGTAAAGTTTACAATCATTCTAATTTTGATAATGTATTGAATTGTACTGTAACACTTTAAATACAGGAAATGAATGATAAGTTTTATAATTATGTTGACCACTCACCAGTGATAAGAACAAGAGATGACAGACATGCGAACGATGAGATGTCAATTTCAAGGGATGAAAGTACTTTTGAGAATGCCCGTATATCGTCTAGCCACTCCCCAAAGCCCCGTTCGCATTGCTGGTTGTGGAGGACGTTTCCATTGCAGAATACTACGTATGGATCCTCTGGGTTTACTCTGAGGTGGGAAATAGACAGAATGAGAAATTAACAATTGAATAATCATTGTAACAAATACAGACATTCTGAAGCTTTTCGTCTGTTCTTCATCAGAGTACATCACAAGAATGAACAGAAAAATGAAATCGGAAAGTATAAACTGATTCCAAAGCTGACTGAACAAAGTAAAGGCACGAAAAAAAATTCTACATTTTAGGAAAAGGCAAAGGAAAATGAGAAGTCTGCATCCTTTCTTTCTAAAGCAGGAGATCTTAATCATTGGCTACCCTTTCCTATGAATATTTATACAAGAAAAGATTTTGTATCAAGTGTTTGAGAACATTTTTTTTACCTGTACGCCATCTTGAGAACGAAGAGCTCAAGGCATGAAGATTGGAACAGCAAATCTTGATCTTCTCGGCAGAGATCGCTAAAACCAGGGATACGCTCCGCCCACGATCGGATGACGTCAATCGACGAACAAAAGTTGTCGTAGAAGATTTGCAGCTGCTCGTTGTCTGGTGGTGGTGAAATGACGTCACCTGGCAGCCGAAACTGTGAAGTCAATCCAACCGCAAGTCAGATGGAATAAAGGAGATGGAGGTAGAGATGTAGAGAAAGAGAGAGACAGAGAGAGTGGTGGTTAATATAGTGCCATGTCCCAAGTGATTACACGCAAACCATTGATCTGAAAGGCCGACCCATATATGCTCGTAAAACCCCTTCCATCTCATCTATTATTAATCTTTTATATAACTGCCTATTTCCCCGTGAGCCCCACTGGCGAAATTGATTGCATTGTGACGTCACATGAGGCTATCCTGGTTTGCTGAGGGAAATCGGGGCAGCTGTGTTTATTTTCGTTCTCCCTTCTATCTTTCAGTACCCTTTAAGACGTCATAATGGCGGAGTGACGTCATCTGGAGGTATCACATCCATCACTTTATCAAGCCGTGTCGAGCATGCCTGACGGGAGCATCTATGGAGAACCATCGTATCAAATCTCGCCCATCTCTGCTCGGTATGTAATTTCCTTTCCCTTCCTGTCCCACTTTTAACGGTGTGACGTCATAGTGAAATTATTGTTCAATAAAACTGGGAATGGGTGGATACTTTCACCTTGTTTCGAGCCATCAATTTCACAAATCTTTTGCTTCCGCTGCAGACCTTATTCATAGCTACATTATAAGTTCCTTTTGCAGCCTGTTAAAAGTTTTCATGCATCATAACTCTTTTCTCTCTTCCTCCCTCAATCTTATCAAGTTAAATATTCTTTTGAAGTCCATGAATAATGAAGCTATAAGACGAAGTTATAGCCAATGACGTTACCCTTTCTGTAATAAGCAAGATGACTACGTAGGGACCATTATTGTGTACTTACCTGACTGTAGTCTCGATTGGCTTTAGCTGGTGAGGCATCAACATGTGCTCGAACCAGGGCGGTGATAAGACTGACAGGAGGGGATGGGGGAGGGAGATCCTGAGAGTTCCGCTGTTTGGTGGGCAGTCTACCACGTCGCCCTCGAAGGTTATCGGTTCGAACAACTGCAAGAAGACAGAGAAAGGAATGCTCACTTAATACAGTGTTTGTGTTACGTAGTGTTTCATATCGTACCACCAGTTTTATAGCAACCTTTCTGAAATTGGTTAAAAAACAGTTGTACGTTCTTTTCTGTTAATCTAGAATGGTTTAAGGAAATATTATCACACTATTTATAAATGCATTGCCTGATTACTAAAAATTCGAGGGCTCATTTTTTTATTATAGAAATGATTTAGTATGATGACGAGCTTTCATGGGTTATCCTGTTCAAGTTGACTTAATTTTGATCTGTTATTCTTGTACTTTGTTGTATGTCGGAAGCTTGGCGAATACAAATCAATCAATCAATCAATCAATCAATCAATCAATCAATCAAATAAAATGTGTATGATATATTATGAGGGCATTATGATTCAGGAGTAGTTTGAAGTGACCAAACGTACCTTCTTTGACCATCCCACAGGCTAGACACTTCTGGAAGCGACAATATTGACATCGGTTCCTTCGTCGTTTGTCTACCGTGCAGTTCTTGTTGGCCAAGCACACGTATTTGGCATTCTTCTGTACTGTCCTCTGTAAAGCAATACAAAATATCTTACAATTACTATTTCTACCATCTTAATTTGCTTTGATACATTTTATCATTTTTAAAAAGATTAAATTAAAAGACCTGCCTAAGATCAAAAGGTTGAAGTGGAGAAGTACTTTAAGACTTTTGAAAAGTATGTAAGATCCTGTTTTTTCGTCACATCACACACTATGACAACCTGAATCTATGGGGATTAGCTGAGACATTGCGGTGGAGTTTGCAACTCGCTTTTGTAGTGGAGTTTGTAGCTTTGTTACCAGGGTAACGCTGTGTCATCCGCCTCAAGCTCTAAGATTGCGGCTTCCTGTTCTCACCCTTCTCGCCCCCTTCCCGGCGGCACAACTGTCGGCTCAGACGCAGCAGTCATTGCCAATTTGACAACTTGCCAGGGAAGGCGCAAGTTAAAACTCCGGAACTTTTCAATTCTGTAACTGGCATTCTATGACGTCAATACTATGAGGCAGACTCTGGAAAAAGTCCTACTTATCTGCATCACGATCGTCCGGAGGGAATACCTAGACTTGTTATTTCCTAAAAGTTGCCCAAATGTATGCCTTCAAGTGTGGAGAGCACAGTGACGTTACCATATGCTACTTTTGTTTACGGAATACTTTCATATTAGAACATTTCCTGGGGAAACTGGTCATGAAGCATTCTTGTACAGGCATCTAGAGTTCACTTTTCCTTACTTAACTGAAAACGTACTTTCCAAGATGAATGATGTCTTGAATGTATTTTATATTGAATTCGTCTATATCGAGTTAGTTAGACAGTATCTTACCTTAAAGAAACCCTTGCATCCTTCGCACGTCCTGACGCCATAATGTTGGCAAGCTGCACTGTCCCCACACACAGCACACATGCCTTCCTGAGAGGGCGTCCTAGGCGGGGTTATCATAGGTCCTTCTGGTGATAGTGACATGATGGGACTGTTTCTCCTTGCCCCGACCATAATATTATGATGAGAACCAAGCGGTGGGTTTGGTGGCATTGGGTAATGATGAGGTTTGTTTTCCAAGATGGATGTTTCCGTACATGTTGGAATGGGACCCTCTTGTGAAGTACCCCAAACGAAATGAGGTGGTAAGCTCGCATCAACATGGATAGTCGAAACGTCATGCGTAAAACTTGTGTCATAATAATCGTTCTGCTGAGCCACCGGGGAATACGTGCTGTGAGATGTTGTTGGAGGAGTAACACCCGTTAGGGATGGGCTGTATGCATGTTGGTAAGCTATGTGCTCAGCCATAGAGGGGATTGCAGGGAGTGGGTACTCCCTGTCGTAAGATTCTGGTTGAGTCGCGCTTGGCAGAAACTCCGTCATTGAACTGAATGGTGGAAACTCTGGTGAATGTTCTTCGTAACTGGGCCTCAGTCCTGGAGGGCCAAAACAGTCCTGAAAATTAGGCAATCTGCTGCTGGCGGTAGTGCAAACCGGTTGACTGCTATAGTTCGATGAGAAGGTTTCTGGCGTTTGAACAATACAAGGCGGTGAGGATGCGTCTTGTTTCGGGGTGTAAGAGGGCATACTGGCCGGCATAGGGGTAACGGGAGATTGCCTCTGCGGGGATTGATGAGGGGTATGCTGCTGGTGATTATGTGGTGTTACTCGATGCTGGGATTGTTGTTGTTGTTGTTGAGATTGAGCTTGTTGAAGAGGAGGTGATGTCTGCGACTGTGGATGTTGTTGCACCTGTTGATGCTGTGGATGATGTTGTTGTTGTTGCTGCTGTTGTTGTTGTGAGATGAGTGTTCCGTCTGTACTGAGTGGTGGACTGACTGGACTCCCTTCTGGTAGATTGGGACTGGTAAGGTTCTGGAACAGTTTGGTTTCCAGTATATTATACTGGGATGACCCCGCGTTCGGATCGATGTAGCCTTTTATAAAAAGAAGATAGAAAAAGCGTTAAAATTACAATTATTTTTTTGGTAAAGTAGTATTTTTTTGTGTGAACCTTTTGGAGAAGTTTACTGAACAAAAAAATTACGACAACTATTTGAATTTTTGCCTTGAGATATTTTAGGACGGCGGGATATCACTATTCCAAAATTTGCTAATAAAGCATTTTTGTATCTTTATATTAGCGGTGAATTAAATCACTATTTAAGTTATTTAACATTTATTGGTAGTATTATCAATTCAAAATAATTAGTTCTTTGACTCACATTAGTGCACTATACATTGGATTAATTGCCATGAGATTGTATTTAATATGGATAGAAACGTGAACTACTTAGATCATTATTGATGACGAGTTAGCAAAATCAATAAAAACTTGGTGATCAGTAAATGACAGATAAACGCACAAACAAAAACAGGCACTTGCAATGATAACTTTCGTGCATAGTGAAAGGTTTGCATGCAGTGTTTATAGGGTGATATCAAGGCAACATAAACAGAGGGATTAATCACAACAATCCATAATAAAGTCAGTACACAACGAATTTAACTTATCTGAATATTTCCCCATCTTTATTTTTGTTTCGTTTCCCGTTATCTATATTTAAATTACAGTATAATTTGAACAATCGCACAGACTTGTATATCCTTTTAGAGACTATACCGAACGCGCTATTGCTCATAACAGGGAGAATGAGGGGATGATAAGCTATTTCACAAGATGAGGAAATGAGAATAGTGTTAACTGAAATTTTCTTATTCCACAGATCATGAAAGGACAACTTAAATGAAATAAAATTAATGATACAAAGTTTCGACACCACACTTATAAGCGATATAATGTTTACACGAACCTAGTAAAAAGTGAATCCTGAAAGAAATTGAAATGTGTTTACAGAAAATGTTCAAGACGATGGGTGTAGAACACTTAGGATGATATTATTGAGGTAAGCACCTGAATAGGCTTCGAAGTCGTTGTCAAAAGGATAGGTTGGGTAGCCATTGAATTGTGGATACCCGGTCCCAAAGGAAGTGGGTGCGCCTACCAGCATCATGGTCAATCTTGGGTAGCGGTAGCACCCCTTGTAGTCTCTTTGCGACGCCGTTTAAAGGGCTGCCAAACTTGGAAGCAATGCAGAAGATTCCCGCGTTAAGAACGGTCTCCGTATTTTAATTGGTTAAATCTGATCTGACGTCATCAAATCTCAGCGAACCTAAGAGAAGTTCCCGGCATTCACTGCGATATCGTCTGATTCCAAAGGCCTGTATAGTGTTGTATATACAGAGTTGAAGGCACATTAACCACCCTGTCCAACCTTTACATTTTCATACAAATAATTACAAATTATGATTGGCAAATAAGAGGATTGCTATTGAAAGTACGCCTACCTTTTTTGCATGTCTATTTATTTACTTTCACGCTCTAGGAGCTTCTATCGTAAAATGAGGAGGGAACACTTTAGATTGCCTATTTACACACAAAGTAGTGGAAGTTTTGTTGATTGGTATCGTAGGGTTGTTTCCTGTAGTCATATACCAGGGCGGTGAAACTGTTATTTTAAGAACTTCCTGAATTGTTTCCAAAACCCAGATTCCATGAAGTATTTTGGATGACCTTTTTTGTATTTAGAACGAAAATAACCGCAGAATTTTATGTCTAACGTATGACTTTCTTTTGGGAAGTGCGTCTAATAAGTGGATACTTCTAATAATACTCTTTGTCATATCTAGTTTCTGCGAAACAAAAATCTTTGGTAAAAAAAAAGGGAACTCGATTTTGGAGTACCATTTGCAACTTAAATTACAAAGGGACGTCTCTAAAATATGGGTAAATACGTTCAGTGGTAATGTTAAGGAAATACAGACTGTGTTTTTCTATAATACCCCTTCTAAAACAATTGCATAATCACTCATTGGTGATGCGCTGTACTTTGCGTTGAGGCAATTATACATGTTATATGGACAAGAAAACAACTACGATAATCCAACAAAGAATTCCAGTATCTCAAAAGGAGATGTTATAGAGCAGGTTTTACACCTCACACAAAACAGCTATCCGAGCTGCGAGAGAGAGAAAGAGAGAGAGAGATAGAGAAGGCTATCGCGGCTAACGTTTCGGAGACATCTTTGTAAAAATGCAGATAATTCTAGCCAACGAAGTAGTAAGTCCGTTCGCTGCACCGAGGCGACGTAAATAGAATATATCAAAAGGCCCTTGCTATGTACAAGAATCTGATTTAGCATGCAATGACGTGGGTGTTTTCTTACGATCACTGCGACTAAACCATTCACTCATTTTGCTCTACATGTATGAATTAGTGAAGACTCAAGGGGATAAATGAAAGCTGACGTAAGCTTCCAAATATACTCTACCTATGATTTCTTTTGCGATGAATTACGCAAACAAAGCGTGTTCCATCTCATTGTGTGTTAGTATTACATAATTAGAAATATAAAACAGGTACAGTTTTCACCAAATATTGGGTGTTTGGGGTGACAAATAAATTACGCCACCTGTTTTCTTTCATAACGAGACATCTCCATACAATAATTAAATAATGTCGAACGAGAAATGAACCGCTGTGTATTCATAGTATGTATGACTTTGTGTGTATGTATGTATTCCCTGCTTCTCATATCAATTTGATTGTAAAGCCGGATTTCTTAAAAGAAATATAAATGGAGGAACAATTGGCATACTTCTTTCCTGTATTCAGTCTCTTTGCAATAAAAAGCGTAGGCACACAAAACCCTTCTTTTCTATGATGTAAACATTTATCAAAGGCAAATACTTGAAACAGTTTATCTTCTAATTTTGATGGATTAGGAGGGTAGAGGTAAACGTAACGGTGGAGATGTTTAGTTTGATATCCTCTTCAGATTCATCGGTATGAAGGCGGCAAATCATATTCACAATAATCGCCTCTTGTTTGGGCTCTGCAGATTTTTTCCCCGCAGATATTGGAAAAGAAAAGGAAGGAGAGTAAAACGATTAAACACTTGGCAATACGCTTCTGAAGTGGCTACCAAAATTGATGTATGCTGTGTACATATACACGCGATGCTTACGCAAATCGCGCTACCCTCTTATCCACTAAATCTGCTATTGCATTTCTGGAAACTAAGGCGGGGCAAAGTGTTTGCACGGTTTACAATAAACATCCATCCATAATTGTCTGTAATAGGTTGGGTAAAAATGCAATGTGGCCACGTTTGTGGGAATAAAAAGCGAGTGGGCCAATCTTTATTTCCCCCTGAGGGAAGCGAAAGGAATATTACATACTTGAAGTGAATGCCATGTCTACTGCCTGATGTATTGAGAATTTTGATGATGAAAATTGAGCGGCCGTTCCATCTTATTTCGTTTTATATCGGTATATTATGAATACCCCGGAGTCCGTCCGCTCTCCTTGATATAAGGATGTATAAGGCTTGTATTGGATGCCTTCGTGATAGTACATTGCCATACCCAACCCTTGTATTGATATCTATTGATGTGGACAGGCACCTCCTACCGTGCACATAATGCACAAAGCTTGCTAGCTGCCTTACCATCGCACGGCGCCGTGTAGCTTATGCACTACTATTGTTGCAGGGTTTACCAATAGTCCTAGGCATAGCAATACATATAGAGAAGGAATTCATTCATCATTTATGATTATAATGAAATTTGATAACTTCTTCTATGTGGAATGATATTTCGCATCATATTGTCGTAATTGATGTCTATTTACAATATAAATGTTATTGCTTCCTTATATTTTAAAATCCAAAATGCAAAATATCATGAGCTTACATGAATTCAGAATTTGAATTATTGAAATCAAAGATGGTTTTTTCAGCATAAGAATATGAATTTGGATAATTATGACCTTAAAGCTACATGTACAACCCAAATCCCCTTATCTCGACATAATATCATATCAAATGATATACGTGTATTGTAAAGTCTGGATAAATATGGATAATAATTATATTATGCGAATCATAGTCGCTTTTTCATAGATCTAGTTTTAATTAAGTGTACTAAAGAGAACTGTATATGAGTAGCATTGAATCGCAACAACCAGGCAAAGGGATGCCGTTGGCCATGGCGCGTCGACTTCAATTAGATGCGGAAAATATTCCAAGTATGTGCAGCCAGCTTAGATGAGGCCCGGTGGTTAATGATATTAGCCTGTACAGCTACCCGTCACTTTATTGTAAATACGATATGTATACGTTATTAGTCAGTATACCCTGTTCAATAACGTATATATATTTCGTATGTACAAAGAAGTGATATATATACACACTATTGCAACTTTATAGCAGGGTTCTGGTTCTAATAGGAGATGCATTTTCATAATCAGGTACACCATTAATATGATCAAAGGATAAACTTTTCAATGTGCGATATAATAAATGTAAACGATCTTTGGTTGAGAGTATAGAGTATAATAGATAACTAACTGCCATTATAATAAAATAAAAGTCAGAAGTCAATATGTGTTTAAAATGAAAACACCAAAGAGTGCATACATACAAATAGAGTCACTCACAAACACACGCACGCACGCACGCACGCACACGCACACACACACACACACACAAACGTTCACCCACATGCCCTCAAAAAGGGCTCACATCAGATCCAAATTGAAGTTTTCCTTACTGGGTACTTGTGGAAATAACATCACTATAGTTTTTATCAACAACAAATTTGGGTCCTTTCTTTCAACTTTTGAATAAAGTCAACAAAGTGAATAAAATATGAATACAATATGCTTCGGTATATTAAAACCCCTTTCAAATATCACTAAGGAAAACGAAGGAAGAAAATGATAACAATTTCCATCAAGTGATGTAAACTAGGCATAAAACACTTAAAGTAGTGTAAGAAAATTTAAATTTGCAAAGCAATGCTTAAATACACGACTGGAATATAATTATCAAAGGAATAAACATAAAAAGAGATGTTGCTACATGGAAAAATCAAGAGATGAAAGAAGCCCTACAATCTTTGACACATCTTCATGAAGCCATATCTTTTCAACAACAGGATGTAACACTGTTAACTTACTTTTCTCCCTCTGCATTATTATTAAACAGTCAAAAGTTTTTAATCAACTTTGCTAAAATTGGATGTCGCAGAAGATAGAATGAACTGGTGAAAGAGAGGAATATTTGATATGAATCTGTAAGCCCTTACCTTCGTCAGGAAGTACAAAAATATTCAAGATCTTATTTCATCACCCTGTGATGAGTAAAAACTATGTTGTAGCAGACGAACAATTGGTGTCCAGTAGAAAAGGTATGAAAATACATGGAAGATGTCAAAAAGTGGAAAACTTCACAGTTCACTAATGAACGCCCAAAAGTGATGATGACTGCTTGTTTATGTTCGCTGTTGACCAAAACACCGGGCCCTCCTCCTCGTTCTCAGTCTCATTGACGAGGACGAAGACTGAAGAAACGATGTTGGTTGGTGGCACAGGCAAGCAAGAGTGAAACGCACTGCTTCTCTGCGACAAAAGTATAAACCCCTACTCGGGCGAGCCTCATATCGAATGGAGAAGCTATGACATCAGCAAAGCGCTGGTGTACGCTTCATTAGAGGCGGACCTGGGACTGCAGCATCATACAGGTTTGTGCGTGTAAGCCGCTCGCCTTGACGTCACAAGGGTTCGAGGGTTACCCTCGTATGACGTCAGAATCGACGTTGTCGTACAGTTCTCCGCAAATAGCGGCGCTATAAATAAACCCAGCCCCTTTACTGAGGTAGGTAGCTGGAGCGTAGGGAGATAGATGCATACACGTCGTGTATTGGTGAGAGTGACTGTGTGTGCTGCCTACGATGCGCTAGCGCACGAGGAATATGAAGTTTCTTTTAATCATTCCCAAGGAAATCACATTTTTTCATTCCATCAGTAAGATTGAACTAGAAATGTTATCGCCATTATAAAAGCATCATTTATGTTATTTTTCAGCCCTCAAGTATCATCGTTTATTATTTGTCAGCCCCAAACACCTGTTCATTACAAAAATGTTGAATATGTTGCATTATCTACTATTGAAAAGGAGAAGATGTTATCTCCCGTAACGTAATGAGAACATTTCATTCGATAATGAAACAATATGAACATTATGTTTCATTATCGAATGAAATGTTCTACTTAAAGGTAAGTACATGTATGGAAAGTTACTTCAGATCGAAAACATTTCGAAACTATCGGGATAAAACTATTTCAAAATATTTGGGACTTAAGTGTATTGTCGTTTTTAAACACGACGCACAAATATCAACCAAATCGAATAATGACAAACAGTTAGGCCTAAGAACGTGTGACATTTTAAATGACAATGCTTCTGTATACAATCATTATTTAAATAGCTTTACTGAATCATCAAAATATTGTGAAGCCATAAAATTGCCTCGTTTAAACGCCGATATACAGTTTACAACACATCGTATGGCTTCTGTGCTACATTTTGTAACTGTCAGAAAAACTATCAAGTCAGGCACACATTTCCATTATTAATAACTATTACAAATCGTTCGCTTCTAAATTTTGAGATATTTCAATCATTCGGATCCATTACTAGAAAGACAAACAAATACATATTATTCATTGGTTTCTTCTTTTAAATTGCTTTCACCGATATCAGTTGTTCTGGTTCATCTTGATCGTGAGACTATAAAGCAGGTATTAGTGCATATCTAGCCTAAGATCTCGCTAACAAGTATAATACTGCAGACTTTAACAGGATTCTTTGAATATACCTGGCATCAAGAAGAAGATACGTTTCATACCAATGTCCTCTTATTCTTTTAAGACGAATAGTAATCATACATAATGTCGCCTTCATATCGGTTATCACCGAATGAACTTAATATGAACTGAATATCCATGGCCTTATACACAAAATGGAGAGACACTGTATTTTTACATAAGCTGACTCGCTTAAATGCAAAATCACTCAACTTCAAAAGTTTGTCCGCACAAAAGGTACAAATTGACAATGGTGCATCACAAAATGACAGCCTAGAATATTCTGTGAAATACAATATAGCATAACAGCTCCCTTTATCTTTCTGAATTTTAATCCAATATTGGATTCGGAGAAGAAAGGCACGCTATGAACAATGTTCACTGACCAAAATTATAACTTGGTATTAAACTTGCTATTATATATATATTAAATCACATAATCTTCCTAAATGGTATAAAAATAAATGAGGGAATATTGTGAGAAGTCGCGGTCTTTTAAAAAGAGTAACGCACAATCACCCTGTCTACATTTAGAGAATGTGCTGAGTGAGAATTAAATAGAGATATATTCCATGTTAATCTATAAAACCATCAAAATCCTCTTGTTTATATTCATTATTACTCATTCAGCCTACGGATATTTTCTTCGCTCGTTGGTCAACAACGAAAAGAAAAACCAATTTCATTCTGATGCATTAATACTCATTTGCTTGCCCTTAAACGGCTAAATAAGAAAGGAAAACACACAAAATATCAATAATTTATCCTCCTTGTTGTTATCATGTCTGTGCTTGTATGTTTTTTTTTCATACGACATATGAGATAGTATAAATTGAGACAAATTTTAAGAATCAATACAAAAAAAAAAGATCAATCTAAAGACAAATGTTCGTAAGACGAGACAATGAATATTTGTTTAATTTAAGTATAGCGATATGTCCCTCATATCCACCATTCTACAGTTCATTTTTAAAACTTATCATATTGAGATGCATTTCCCCTGTGAAATCATCAGGATGATATTCGCTATCTCGAATTCTGAAGTGCAATTTGTAATAGCCTAACATAACTATATTACAAGGGGTATCGCGTCTTCCTCCTCCCTGTGCAGATAGGAAATTACAACCAAAATACATAGAATAAATATCATAACAAACATAAATAATAGCAACGGATCTTCCGAAATGAAAAAAATGAATAATGAAATCAAATATAACATTACCAATTCACGGCAACCATTCGATCAATTCACGGCAACCATTTGACCAACTGACTAAGTCCTAAAGGCAACGAGTAGACTTTTGGAGGCGACCACAAACTGTTGGGAGTTGAAACGAAATGTGAGAAAACTTTTCCTTGGATGGCCTTTATATAGAAGTCAACAACCAGTTTCTCACAGAGACATATCATGGATATGATTCTGTTGATATAACTGTAAAATGTTGTATGGATTCCCAGTCAAGAATTCATTAAATCAAGTTGATAATAACACGGGGGCGATAGTGTTATAGAGATTAACGGATGTCTAAAGGCCAATATACTGTGACGCGATATATTTCCTTGTGTATGTAGTTTGGAGAACGTTAAATTCTTTACTAAGGTGCATTGAACTGGACTTCTGGATGCGAGATAGTAACAGGAACGTTTTACTACATGATTCATTTTTACAACTGTACTGGAGAACGATCGACATGAAACAAGATGTGCTTTTACATAATTGAAACAAATATATCAGTCTCCTAATGATAAAAATCATCCAAACATTTAGCTTTAAATACATTGTTCTTTAAAAAAAAAATACATTGTATTTTTATTTTGTTTTTAACTCGCACATTCATTTTGTATGATGAGAGCCATATAACGGGAAAGAAGAAAGACACAAAATGCAGTAAAATAATTGCCATAAAATGAAAACAAAACTGATATTTTGTATGTTTTCTCTTTTGTTTAGCTTCTGTAAAAAAAATATCTTCGTATGATAATAATTACAGAAAGATTATGGACATAGTGGAAACCAATTAATAATTGCATATTAATTACAAGTGAATGGGGTAGGCTACCCCATTCACTTGTAATTAATATGCAAGTATAGTACAGAGAAGACCAAAGTGTAAATTAATGTATATACATGGGTAGATGTTAAATTTTATAGGATCAATATAATGCTTCTTGCTTGTTGAAAACACATCAAGCTAGACCTGTTTGAAATTGACTTTTGATATTTTAAACCAAATTTTTTGAAATGTTTAAACAGATCCAATAGTAAATTTAGTGAAATATGAGCACAGTAGTCATATTTTCCTCTTCTCTTTTCATCTCCTCATCTACATAAAATTATGTCAGTGATCAGCTCCATTTAAAGAAGAAACCTTACAAGTTGCAATTAAGGGTAGATTACTCGAGCCCAACTAACTAACTGCTTTTACGAATTTGTTACAGTCACCGAAGGCACACGGGACCAACATGACCCTCATTTCCATGATATGGACCTTTTGACTTTGAAACTATCTGCCAAAATACATTAATGTAACCGGTATTTCTTCCTAAACATCTTTTTTTGAGGCTGCACGTATACAGGAAGGAATGAATAACGGAGATGGACGATCAAGTTGGTGCCCATACTTAAAATCAAATGTAAATTGCCTTTTCAAAACCGCCACTGTCTGTTTACTCTCATTTTGACCATACTCTTTAGTTTGATGAATCATGCAGAAATAAATGAATAAACATATATTTATTTTTTATTAAACTATTAATTATGATATGCCTCAAGCTCGGATGCATTGGTCGTTCCAGATGTGATATGATCAGTTCTCGAAATTCCAAACCTCTCAAACCAAAAAGATAAAGTTTACATTTCAATGACTTGTAATGGAAATACAGGCCAGCATTTATTTATTTGCTGGTTTTTACTCTAGTTATTGTTTATATTTTACGTCGCCAGTAAGAAATTTGATGAGTATGGCAAATACAGTATAATGGATCAAATATCCATTCCCTTTTGTATATGCTTTTTTTGCGCTTTTTACTATAGAGAATATTACACAGACAATAAAGTACTGTAAATACTACCCAGATCTACTTTCATTATCCAACGAATGTATCGGTAAAACAAATATCATTCAATGCAATGCAATTTGCTTGTTAGTTGATTAAAAAAGTAATATTTCTAGATAGATCTCCGTTTCAAAGGTTATAATCGAATCTTTTTTCTAATGCTATAGAGTATAGGATAAGGAAGATTAATTATATCACACACCGGTTGTCAGAGTACCTTGGTAGTGTCGGCAATATGTTTCAGTAATTGAGTAGGTAATGATGGGAGCAGCTAGCCCGAAACAGCTGGGAAATACCTTCAATGTATTACCAGGCACCCACGTTTCGACAAGATTAGACATACCTACACCGTTCGTGCATGTGGTAGAGCATGCTGTACGTACATCCTTGAAGAAAGAGAATCGAGTCATTTCGTGACAAATTATCCAAGGTGACTCGACGAAGCTATTTATCCTGATGAATAATGCGCAACTGATCTACTTGTCATCGACGGATAGAAACAAACAAATTGACAGAGGTAAGAATGCTTAAACTTAAAGTAATAAATCATCAGAGTTAGTCCCTTTATCATTTCCTGTATCAATGCACAAAGGAGTAAAGTATCTTCGCGTCAAATACCTGTTATCTGGGCTTTCCGGGTTTGTCATCTGGTTGTACATGAGAGATATAAAAACATATTCCTTGAGGGTTAGATTCTTGGTGGCCCTTAAATCTTCGTGGACCATATTCCATTTCCAAGTTGTAAACATCCACCATCAGCGGCAAGGCCGGGAGGAATCGCAACTTGTGTTTGGGCGAAGAAGTCCTGACGTATCGGTGTAATCATCCCACTTCGAAGAGAAAACCATTTAGACAAGGATGCTCAATTTATCCATCATCAGTGATAAAAGACAGATAGAAGTGAATCTCTCATTCCTGCGCTCCAGATTTTGAAGTTACGAGATAGTGACTCCCACACAAGTCATGTGGACGATTTTAACTCCATGGAGAAAAATAGCATCTCTTTAACACTCTCTCGATTTACTGAATTTATAGTTTCCATTTCACAGTCAGTTATCTCTTGGTATATAAATCCTGTCGTCTTACGTGAATTAATCGCTATGTACATCATTTCCATTGCTAAGTTTGAGCTATTGATGAAGTAACAACATACACGAGCGCACTGTAAATCTGCCTTAAAAAGATACCCGCCTACACACTGTAGGAATCCCTGATCCAATCTATCCTCGATACAACTTCCATATATTGGCCTCGGTGCTGATAAGCATCATGTACATCAACATACAAACACAGCCCCTCACCCACCTTTCCACACACACATAGAAACACACACACACACACCCACAAACACACACACGCGCGCACAATATATTCTTAGCATGCATGGTCGCATGCAGAAACACATTTTGACCGGGGCAGTTGAATGCATCGCAGAGGCTAAGTGAGTCCACGACTGTGAACGTACTTTCCCTTCTTTGCTACAGTAGACGTACTTTTATTGAGTATGCGGTCTTCTTTGATCCGGGAGCATGCATGGACTGCCTAAGATTGACACAAAGTGGACATATATTAAAAATTCGAAAAATCTAATCTTGGAATACCGTTGTCTGAGAGTAAACAAATGGCCATCATCCCCGCTATAACCTCTCTCTGGATCAGAGTACTTTAGCAAGGGAAGACGGTGTTTCAAAACTAGAAAACTAAATTTAGGAAAACAATCAAATACAAATCCTGCTTCAGGTACATGAATTCTGCGATTTCCAAAAGAACATCATGCAAGAATAAGATAATTTGATTTCTAAACGGCATAACGCATAATATTAAATCTAGATAGCCTACTAAACTAAGACATCAAACACGCAAAAAGCAAACGACCTGTAGCAAGTCAACAAAATAAAAGCTTTACGTGCTCAAAAACATCTTACAGGTTGCAGACAGTTGACTCTAGGTATTTTGGAATATGGGGGACGAGTCACGAAAACCTGATACATAAGTATACTTAAAAAATCGCATGCCTTTAACAAAATATTTGACTGTTGCAATCACAGCATCAGTGCATTTAATTAGTCAAGCCGATTTGATGTTTTGATTGAATGCCTCACCCGAACGCCTGGTGCCGTTTCGGTCCACTGTTGCCCACTCTTCCTCAGACCACTTGCTTAAGAATGTCCTAAAATTCAGTTGTAACGGTGGAAGTAACACGTGCATGGAGCTCGCCATATACGGGCGAAACCTGGCCCGCTTCCAAGATCCGATGTTTTGATGACAAATCAGTGGCCAACTACAGGACAATGCTTGGCTAGGATAATCCAGCTTGCCCCGCCTGAGAGTGAGAGAGAGAAAGTGCGAGAGGGGGTTTCGAATCTCCTCCCGAACTGAGCCGCGCGGCAAAGCTACGAAGGAACCCTCTGAACCAGACAACACAGACTGATACAATGGTATCGCAGTGCTAACGGTATGGGGCTCACTTGTAACCTGCCTTGAGAGCGGGCTCGCGAACAACGACGCTTCTCCCAAGCTCATCGGCTTGCAACTCCGGACCTATATCAATACATCGCTGTGTATATGTATAGAAGGCAATTCATCGCTGTGGTTGACGAGAAAAAAATACGAAGACCCCCCGAAAGGCGCCCCGATCGACGTCATCGTGAGCGAGAATTGTCGTCATGCATTCCTTAATATCGCCGCCAGCCAATCAGCGCGCACAGATCTAATTGCTTCTCCCGTGCACGACGACCAGACGGGATTGGAGCTAAACGACGAAGTGTGACGTCACACTGCCTGCTTTCGACCATGCAGCAATGTGAGTAATTATTCAACGTCGTACTGGCTAAATGCAGCCTGGATTGTATTAGCATGTGATTAGTGTCTAAATCGGGTGTCTGTTCGTCCCGATATGAACGGATCGTGCAAGAAACAACTCTCCTCATAGACTCCGCCAAAAATAAATGATGTGTGAGAAAAGCCCTGCACCCTAAGCCCTGCACCCGTGAGTGGTAATAATGACCAACCATAATAGCAAATGAAATATAAACAATCCTAAAACAACATACTGACATATAAAAAAAAAACAGGTACACCCCAGTAACAATAATTAAGCTATAATATGGTAAACACCATACAACTCTCGCTACTTCAATATCTACAACAGATTTCATACTCAGCAGTAAATTCAGAAAAGCTCTTACTACACAGCCTTACTACATGACCTACACACAGCTGAATCGGGCATTCACTCTCTCCCCATGTTTTGGATACACAAATACACAAGGTCGTACACGGTGTGTGCAAATTCATGTAGAAGGGGCGAGCCCGGCGAGCAGTACATTGCAGTACGTTCAAAACGATACGGCCAATGTACATTGTATGCAACAACAATGACCTGATATAATTGAAATCAGAATAAACTATTTGAATGCAAATTCATGAAGAAATCAATCAATGTAGTATATATATATATATATATATATATATACATATATAAAAGCGCGAGAATTCTCAACTCTGACACCGACAGCCCAACACACAAGCAAGAACCTGAAGAAGGCCTCACAAGCCGAAAGCTCGCAATAAACTTGGCAAGTACAGCTACGTCTCACGTTCCTAGACCATTTTTCTTCACGCCTATATATATATATACACATGTAATACGTATGCAGTTATTTCCACCCAAGGAATATTCTAAGAAGAAACACAATCATTTTGAAGGTACCCAATCATTTCTCTCATCCTATTTGTTTTTTCGCATTTGCTCATGTAGTTTCAGGTATTATATATGATGATGTATAATTATGATACTGATTACAGTGATAATGTGTATAATGATAAAGATAATCAAAGAAATCATGAAAGCGATCTTATGAGATATAGCTGTGAAAATATGTTTTTTATCGATAGTAACCCGAACATTTAAGTTGGAATGAGAATAAACACTGTAACGTTAGATACTATAGATATTTTGTATGAGTAAAGTGTATTTTCTTAATAGTATTCGAAAATAATGCTCTAGATTAGTAATTGAAATTTTACTTTCTCACAAATCGAAGCCATAAAACGTATTTGTACTGTAGTATTCCTACATCAAGAAGGGAAAATGAGTATAATGCATTTGACCTGTAACAAAGCCTCTTATTAGTGTTATGCAAAAGCATCATGACACTTAGTTAAAAGAACAGTTTTTAATAGAATGAAAGATATATACGATAGTATCTTTATGATCCGATTGACACAAACGCATCGTATCGTCTTAATTTCTCACCGATTGAACTTTTGTTTGTGATTTTTGTTGTTCTTTGGGTGACAATATAATATATATATATATATATATTTTTTTTTTTTTTTATTATGTGAATATTTGTCATCTGTAAATGTGTAACTTTTGTACGTAAAGGTAAAAGTTCATTGGCAAATTTATCAAGACCTATGAAAAAATTATCTTTGTTATTTTGTATACAATGTTATAAATAATGTATAAGTTTTCTTTTTGAGAGAAAAGAATAAAAACCTATGAAAACAAAAGATTGAAACGGGTAATGAAATATTCAGCATTATTTTACGTATACTCCTTTTTTCATGAAACTCATTTTAAACAATTATCTACACTTTACACTTAGCTTTACACTATACAAAGCTTACCTTGCATATTTGTAAATGTAAATGTGTTATTAACGATCAAAAGTGCCACAAAAGTATACACTTATTGATAACAACACTATACATCTGTTTCTGCTTCTGCTACAGATGTTGTTCCTGCTGTCACTACTACTGTTGATACTACTCCTGCTCCTATGAACTTCTTCTATACGCTACTACGATTAACAATAATAATTATTTTTTACTGATTGTCAGCTATCTACATGGTGAAAAGTGAGTTATAGTTTTCAAAGGCTTGCTTGATTAAACAATGTGAATTGCCTAAATATGCAAACTTCAGCGGAAAGTTGAGTATGAATAGTAACAATTCGTGTAGATTCAGTGAAAAGAAGAAAAAAGGCTTTCAAGTTTAAGGTACGGATGATTGAAATTTTAGAGAATAAATATTTATTTTTATAATTTCGGGAACATGTTACAGCTCATACAATGATAACAATTAAAGACCCATAATACAGAATACATCTATTTTGTCTAAAGAAAACTTAACGTAAAACATTTTTCCTTCAAAGAACGGGAAAATATCAGATCGATTAATAACTCTAATACATGCCCTTAAATTGACATTTTTGAAGTTAGTTATGCAAAAAAAAATTTGTAGGTTATAAGCTAATGATGCATGATTAAAATGACTGCTCCTGGTAGAATTAATGTTATTCAATTATGAAATATGCGTATGGACATGCACAAGAGAGCAAACGCGACTAAAATGAAAAAAAAACGATTGTTATTAATTAAACAAATAAATGATAATAGCTAAGTTATTGGATACCAATCCATGATGGAAGCAACTCTCAGCTTTTGTATTCGTCAAAACCCCACCTGTTGCGTAATACGGGTCTTCGAAGATTGACCATTGATCATACCAGTCATAATTGTCGAGGGCAGTTGACCATGCCAGATATGCCATGTATGATAGTTCCAACTGTGGATTGTAGCCATTATCCGAACGTTGACAATACATGAAAACAGCTTAACATCAACATTAATCACGAAACTAAGTCCAGCGAATTCGCGCCCCCAAATAGGATGGCATTAAGCACCGAAGTAATCCCAAGTAATTGAGGCTCGTTCATGTGAAGTCCCGCTAAATATATACGGGTATATCCCCGCCTCTATAACTTGATAAAGTTCCGGGGGGAGAGAGGGGTAAGGTAGAGGTCGGAAATCACGCGCAAGACAGAGTGGAAGTTTTTGTAAGTCTCGAAGCGGTTAAGAGCAAGTCCCGAGTACGTCATCACTGTAACTACTTCCCCGTCCTATCTCTTATCCGCTGAAACGAGAGTGCAACATTGAGAGAAGATTGATACAATACAGCAGGGAACCAGGACTAGAGAGTGCTAGAGAGAGAGAGGTGGAGGAAGAAAAACAAAGTTTTAAAATAGTCCTCCTCTCTAGCTATTACGTGTCCAATCGCAAGGAGACGAGCGGTGCTGATTGGTTGATAAAGTGATGTGAGTTCATGACTCTCTGGATCAAAACTTCCTCTAGTCTATGCTACATTACTCAGTCACAGCATCATGACGTCACGAGACTCTATGAGGTCACGTGGTGGAACTTGTAGGTTCCGCTTTGTTCCAAAGTTAGCCCCCCTATCTCTCCCATCGTGTAGGGACAGGTTGTCTTCACTTTAACCTCCGGCAGACTGGTCCTTAAAATAGAAGAACCAGTTACCCTTTTAGCTCCCGGAGGGAACTTATCAATTTCTCGCCCCGGAACCTTTCTAACATGTCTAAAAAGCGCCACAATGATGCCCTCTGTATCACTTTTTGCTCCCTTTCATCCAAAAACAAAACCACAAACCAAGCTCGTGCAACGTTCCGGGGAAAACAGGGTCGCAAGATTTGCACTTCACTCAAATTATTAAATCATGTCATCATACAAAGTCGAGCTTTCCTTGAGAGAAATACCATAATCCTTCATAAGAAGCCGCTACTTTTCCCTAGATCACATCATAGTTCAGCTCCAATGAGTCAGAATGCAACTTTCTTATATGGTGACTAATTGGTTTGCTGATTACAGCGAACCAGCTTTGTTCATGTCACAGCTTAACCCTAAAATAATAAATAATAATAATATACAGCATTTATTATGCGCCATCGATCACATTTCTAATCATGATATTCCGATTAATCGCTCTTTTTTCATTACCTGAATAAATAATCAGTTTTAATTTTATTTATTTTTGCATTTTTGATACAATTCCCTTTAAATTGATTGCCTTTAACTGAGTGTAGCATTCCTTTAGGAATTATTTTGATCTTCCCTTGATGACTTTTCTAGTATGTTCAAATCTTTTATTCCTAGGCCTTATACGAAACCGATAACAAATTACCCGTGGCCATGGCAATTTTACAATTATTAAAAAATTCAGTAAAATGTATTGTACTAAAGCTTACCTTAGATGTAATATCGTAGAAATTACATGTCTCCGTCGTCTGCTATTATTTGGTTAAATAATGATTGACCCATGCCCATTAAAATGATACTTTGAAGTAGAACATGAAACTGCCTGCAAAGAGCTCGTCTTTTATCTAACAAAGATTGTTTTCTTCATGAACTAATAATTCAGGTATTTTGGTGTGTTCTGTTCACATGAGTTTTCGGCACCTTTCCTATTATTTTAAAGATATTACTTCGTTTCTTAAACTGTTATAGTTGGCATATTCACTTTTATGATCATCTTGAAGAACATCACCACTGACGAAAAAGAGTACACCCTCTCTGACACAAAACAACCTAGTTCACGCCTCTATTACGAGGTTAGTTCTTGAGCAATTTCTCCTAAAAATGAAAACAAAGTTTTAAAAAAGACTTTCAGTTTGATAACTGCTTACACTTTGTTGTATTCTATAGGTCAACTTTATTCACTTTATGATCATCTTGAAAAACATCTCCGCTGACGAAAAAGAGTATTACCCTCTCTGACGCAAAACAACTTACAGTTCACGCCTCTTGTACGTGGTTAGTTCGTGAGCAATTTTTCCTAAAAATGAAAAGAAAGTTTCAAAAACGGCTTTCGGTTTGATAACTTACATTTCGTTGTATTCTTTAGGTCAACTAATACATCTTATAGATATATATACATATCCCTGTTTATCGTAAATGATTGTCGAGGGACCTGGTAAAAATACCTTTATTCCAAGGCATTCTCTCATTTCTAGTTTTGTGTTTTTGTTTTTCTTCTTACATTCAAAATTGATGAGAGATAAAAGGAGAAGTAGAAGAGCCTTGCCAGTGCCCCTGTTGTATATTTGTGGCGAGTTTGCTCTACGAGTATGCTTCTCATGCGTGCTTATTGATCCGATGACGTCATAAAGCATCTGCGTGCGTAGTCGAGGAGGAGAGTGGATGATAGTCGGTAGCCCTCAGCTCACCAAAATAGCGTGCCGTGTGCAACACTCTATTAATAGCGGACCAACATATCATCTTGGCTAGTGACGTAGACGTTGTTATGCTAATTCCAGACGTACGTAAGCTTTTAGCTGTACGGACGCAAGCACACGCACGAGAACAAGCATCTCGCTCAATACGCCCTGGATTCATTCACATATAACTCATCAGAGACGCCTTTTATTTTAATATCACAAAACATTTAGAATGGTAACTCTGAACTACACCGAATCGAGGATGAAATGATATAATGATGAAGAAAAAAAGGCATTTCGCAAAGGTCCATGATTGCGCAAAACCCAATATCATAAAAGATGTTGCACAAATATTGTTTACTGGTATTGGCTTACTATTCAAAGTTCATAAAAATGAAAATCGTGAGCAATAACCTTCACATTTCAATCGTGTTTTTGTTCATTTTTTGATGACGACTGATGTTGACAATGGCTAAATAATCCTGACCCGGAGAGGACACTCCTTGTGATCAAGTCAACCCCAACCCTCGAAATTACATACTTTCATCAAAATGGGTCTCAGGTGAATATGCTAACCTAAATTTTCTTTATATCCTGTAAATATATTATATAAAATATAATGAACGCGGTAAAACTTTCCCTTTTAGTATCTAAGCAGTTTGAAAACCTAGCTTTCTTATTACCACGAACAATATTAATTTTGATTGACGACATGGTAGTTGGTTGAAAAGCAGCGCCCTTTAGGTCTCCAATATAAAAAACTAATTCTGCACTGCACAGTCCCCTTACCAAGTGATCGCATAATATACCTTATTAGTCGAAAGTATGAAGAAACCATTTCTGAAACCATAGGGGATCGCAGATTATGCAAACGCAGGCCGTTTGAAACAATAATGAGTATAACGACCATAGAATTCTATATTATAGTGCGCTACCTTCTACGATTATACACATTTTAGTGCACATGCCAATATACATGCTTTAGTAATAAACAACAAGATGGACAGTCAAATTTAAGACTCATTACAGCAAAAATTACGCTAAACTTGAAATAAAAGCAGAAAACAATAAATCATCATGAAGAGATTTTAGTCGATCTTAATCTATACTTTTCAGTATCTTATTCATTCTTTTGGACTGACATTTCCCCCCAATCCAATCCAATCCAAAAGATATTTGATATAGCGCCTTTTCCTTGCACACACGCTCCAAAATGTTTGGGCCACTCAAACACAAAAGTTAGAAAGTTCTCAGAGATCAGTTAAGTGTATGTAGGCTGGTGATAAAGTAATTTCTAGCAGAATAGATGTGACTTGAGTAGTTTCTTGAACTGGTCAACAGATGAGGCCGTCTGCACAGCATTAGGCAGCTTGTTCCAAAGGTTGTAAAATACCACCCAGTTCAGGATGAAAGGGGACACAGAGTTACTAAGTGATCTTATCTATAGAAAAGGTGTAAGATCAATTTCATTTGTCACACAGGGCTGCACGTGCAATTTTGATTCACGTGGGGTTAAATGAGGCAAGATTTTGAACATTTTGTGTTACTAAAAATAGAGCTCTCATGGAATGTGTAAGAATGTATCTTCAGAAGTGCATCAATGTTCCCACTTTTCATGGTAAATAATATATATATAGGGCACATGTCAAGATACATGCTTAAGTAATATATACAAAGCAAAGTATCATTGTAATCACCACGAATGCAGTGACATAAAAGATTAATAAGACGTTTTAACTTGAAATATATTTTCAAGAAGCTTTGAATAAATAACATGTCTTTTCAATTCATCTAAATTAATAACATAATGGTATTGCCTCAACACATAAGCTGCAAATCAAGATTAAGGCTTTGTAAATTCATGAGAAGATGTTGCTTGTTGAAAGGTACTAATGCTTTCATTGCCACTGCCCATAGACCACATCAGTTATCTCATACACCCAAACCCTTAAACGTAGGCTACCGTTATCTCTCTAACAAATGCATGGGCGCAACAATAGAGTAACAATAAATTCGTTTAGCTTGATTTGCCGAGATTTTCTCCCGAAAGTATGAGCGAATTGCTTGTTGAGGATTTGGATATCCCCATAATGTCGTAATAAAGTCTCTTTTGGGATTTGATGAATAGTGGTAACTGGTAATGTAATAACAAAGTACATCCCACCTTAAAGATGAAGTTGAGTTCTGGTCATGCGATTGCTTTGTGAAAGAAGTGGTGTGGAATCGACCAGAAAAGGTTGATCATCTAGCATATAAGAATTTGTGTGTATTGCAAGGTTCTGGAATCATCAAAATGATAAGAAATTTGGTAAAGTTA